>JBBPDA010072233.1:0-36301 GCA_037974385.1 Arnoldichthys spilopterus | reverse complement strand
AGTGCCCTTGGCAAAGGTAACTTGCACTTCTGTGATGGCACCATTAATGCTGAAAAGTACATAGAAATTTTGGAGCATAATATGCTGCCTTCAAGAAGACATATTTTCCAGGGACGCCCATGCATATTAAAAAAAATACATTCTGCACACATTACAGTCCTGGCCTAAGATACTTTGTTCAACACTAACAAAAAGCGAACTATTTTCCCTGCTCCTTTCATAAAAGCTGAGCAGAGGCTTCAGAAGCACCTGGATTTTGAAGCCAGATGTGTTGAATTAGGGGAGGAACTAAAATGCCAGGAGGCTAAATATCCAGGATTTTGTTGTCACTGGTTTTAGAGATTTATGAACTGAGACATCTGAAATACCCTTTCAAGAGAGCGTTTGACTATTGTTAGTTTACTTTGTTTGCCATGTTTTTGTCACAATTAAATGGAAAACTCTGGACTTCTAAGAGTTAGAGTGCACTGTGACCTCTTTGACAAATTATTGATTGGGCAAGCTACAGCCTTTACTGGGGTTTTGATTGACTAAGGTCACAAGAAACATTCTGGGTTGTTATTTTCAGTATTTTTATGATGCTGATATCTTAAAGGACATTTAATGTCAAATGTTCTTGATTTCAAATATCAACACCTCAAAGAGTAGGTGCTAGCTGAAGTGAGAGTAATATATAATATAATATTGCTATAGCCAAAAGGAAGTTTTGCAGATGAAATCAGGTTCAGTAGTAGGGTGACGAGCTGAACTATTCAGAACTATGCTGGACAGGGGCTGTGAGTTTAGCTTATTTAACTTCATAACATGAATGGAATTTAGTTGTGCAACATTTGCCTTGCTCGTGGGTCTAATTTATGCAGCTTGCCATAAGGTACATTGGTGTTTTCAATTAACGCACCTATGATTGTCATGTCAAGACCAATGGCGATCACATTACAGAGCCAACATACAAATGTAGCTGTTAACTACAGTCTGCTCAAGTTTAAATAAGAAATGTAATTTTTCACCTGAAGATTTCTGACAATTGTATATTATAATAATTGTAATTGTGTTATTTGTATGTTCCACATTTCCACAAAATTGTGGGATGAAAGCTTAAGGATCTACGCAATCTTTAAAAGCATTTCTTCTCCATGTTCCTCAGTTTGATAGTGTTTATTGTTTTCCCATGTCTGACATTTGCTAGATTTTACCACGGGCGCTTCTTGTTACCTTTGTAGTTACTGACTACTGTATTCCTCGAACACGCTACAAGACCTGCTGTTTTGGAGATGGTCTGACTCAGTCGTTGTTACAATAAGACCCTTGTTAAAGTGACTTGTGTTAAAGTGTTATTCACTTCACCTGTCAGTGGTGTTAATGTTATGGCTAATTAGTGTTTATATAAAATTTGGAATTATTAATTTGATCTGAATCCCCAAGATTACGTTCGGGCTTTGTCAACTGAACTGCAGGTGCAAACGTCACCCGTGACATTGGCTGCACCCTGTGTTGTGCAGCCTTTAATGCTCACTGAAAATGTGTTGTACAGTCAGCATTATCCACACAACACATCAGACAAGCATTAATAAATGATCAGTGAATACAACCTAAAAATCCCACTGGGTTAAAGTGACGAAGTGTTATTTAAAGGTCAGTGTTGGCAGGGACAAATGAGTACTTAAATCGAGTTGTCCTGCTTGTTGACCTATTGTATCTGTGGTCAGAAAGAAGCAACCTGAACTGAACCTGAACAAGATTAACTGAGCCGCCTGGAAAGTCTTGACCTTGTACGGATGAGTTAAATCATTGACGGTCACACCTGGAATTTTACCGCACTCTTCTACCCTGCAGTCTTTGTTTGTTTTTGACATTAAATGATCCACACCAGCCGATAAAACAAGAAGAGAAGGAGAGTTTAAATAAAAATAAAGCATTTTCCTAAAGGTACGATCAACATCAGAACGTTAAAGCTTACGATTAAAGTACAGTGCTGATGGAGTTTTCTTTACACAACATTTACTTAAACCTTAAACCAAAGTTCAGCTTGTCATCAGTTTCATTGCCAATAATGCCTGATAACTGATCACTACCACAGAGGTGACTAGGATTTTTCCTTATATCTATTGCCATCTCTTTAGTTTTAGACTCCACTGATGTCCAAGGAGGCAGCTGGCTCTAATACGTAATTGTGGGTCATTACTGCTGAGGAGTGATGTCACTGAATCATCTGTGAACGTAATGATATGATGCCTCACAAGTTTGCATTGACACTCTGTTGTGTACATTGTGAACAGAATAGGTGAGAGGTGAGAGATGCACCCATGGGGTGATCTGGTGATGGACAGCAAGGCAACTGGTCCATCGACCAACATATCAAGTAAAGATCCATGTGGTGGATGCTTTCTAGCTTTCCTGCTGAAATATGAGTCTGGATACAATTACAAGAGTTTTCGCTCTTTAAGTCTGTCAAGATCCTCTTTAAAAGGGTGCTTGTCACATCGTCCACATCCCTGCCTGACCTGTATGTAAACTAAAGTGAGTCTAAAATTGTTTTTACTGTGTTCACGTTTACAATCCTTTCCTATTATTTCATGACATGAGCTCTGTAATTGCTATAGGACTATATCCTATGGGTGATGTGGAGTGACTTTAAACCTCCAGTGCCATCAGGGTCTAGACCATTCCTTAACCAATTATAAAAACACTTCCATTTTATTTGAAAGCCTGGGATCAGGCCTGCCATTAAGGGACAATTGACGTTACTTGGACTGCATTCACAAGAAACAAAATGCCCTCAATTACATATTCATTGAGGCAAACAAGCCATTTTTTCTGCAATTTGTCATGGTCAATTCCCTCCCATCCACCCACTAGGTCCCCCCACATCACAATGTTGCCAAATACTGGGAGAGTGAAAGCTAGCATATGCTTCCTCAGAGACATGTTAAGCACCACCGCATCTTTTCAAACTGCAGTTCTGTTACATCAGATGACTGGTGCCTGTGCTGGCTGCCACCATGCCGAGTATTGTGTGGGGAGAGGCTGGGCCAACCTACCCCCTTCAGAGAGAGTGAGGCCAATTATGCTTTCTTGGACTTTCAGCCTTGAATGGCTGTGGAATTGCCAGGAGTCTAACTCATGATTTCCTATTGATGGGTCAAGCACTTGGTTTGTTACTCTACTCAGGAGACTGCACATGCTGTTTTGCCAATTAGGTTTGGGGGGGTTGATGCTGAACAAATGTGCAGTAGAGAGGAGTTGAAGGGAGAGGCAGAAAGAAAGTATGAGTCATTTTCTCTGCCTGCCTGCCAGAGGGTGACCAGTGTGTTTTTGTGTGTGTGTGTGTGTGTGTGTGTGTGTGTGAGGCGCTGATGAAAATACACCAAGATCCATACAAATGGTCTCTAATTGCCCCAGAGCTTTCTAATGCATTGACATATGATTTTCCTTCTCTGTGTGTGTGGGGTGGGTTAATTATCAGTAGCCTGGTGGATTAAAAAGCAACAAATATGTATTAAAAAAGTTTCAGTGTGCTGTTGCATTTTTCAGAGTTTTGTATTGACTCAAATGTATGAGGTTTATTATAAGTTGCAGAAGTGAGTGAAGCAGTAGCTTTTCTCTCTGTTTTCTCACTCCCTCTTGTCTTCACTCTTTACCCTGCTCTCTCTTTCAGAGCCAGATGTTGCCTCTAGTGATGCCACCAACATGGAGTGCACGCTTCAGAAAGACAAGGATCACTACATCATCAATGGCAAGAAATGGTGGAGCAGTGGTGAGTGTTTGAACATGTGGTTGTACTTGTATTCCTATACTTTTGACCCGAGCAGAAAATGCTTGAATAATAGTGCTTTATTACTTTACCTTTGTTTTATTTTGGAGGATTTGTCCTTTAAAAGCTTTAATAAACTGAATTCTTATGAGTACTGCTTTTATTTTTCCTCCTACCAGTCAAGTTCACTAATATTCTAATTTTGTGTAAAATGAAACTGCTTGTAGCTGTGCCAATTTATCTTTGGTGAGGTCTGGTACTGCTCATTAGCTGTTACATCATCATAGACAGAGGTTTTTGGAAAAGGTTCAGAGAATGCAGATTTACTAGTTTGGCCTACGTGAGCCCCATTCTCGCATACCCTTCTACACAGGAATTTGTCAGTAATTAAATAAGGGCTTAAGTGTAGAGCAGTAAGTGACATCCCAGCAGTTTTCCTGCAAGAGATCTGATACAGTTCCTGTGGAACTACTGGAAGAGCTTGTTTTAACAGAAGCCAATGCATTAATGGGAAAGTTGGGTAATATATCTGGGCTTCTGTTGTTTTGACAGTAAAGCCTTCCATTTCCATGAAAAGGAGTTGTTGTTTTACATGGTTGCAGTGGAATATTCCTTGGAGAAGCAGCACTTTCGACCTTTTCAGTTGGCAAATTGAAACGGCTCTGACCCTTTTCACAGCCGGGTTTTCATGGGCAAGGGGAGGATTTCGCTTGTGCAGTGCGTTCTATACATGACTGAGAAAAGAGCAATTATTTATTCACACTGAGGAAATCATGGCAAACATGAATCTGGTTTAAGGGTCTGAATGAGACAAAGCCTGAACGCTACCTATAATGGTGAGTTGCTAATGCCCTGGGTTAGTCTGAAAGCCCTTGTGATCAGTAAGGTTATGTTTGTTTTTTTCTTTTATGTACTTGAGTATGTTTAAATTGCTGATACTATTTAAACCTGTTTATTCTTAATCACTTTGTACCCTGAGTATCAGGAAAAATCTTATCTATATGAAACTGCAGATGTAAATGGGCAGTGGAGGCCTAGTGGTTAAGACATTGCCCTTGGGACCTAAAGGTCACAGGTTCAAGTCCCGGCCCAGGCACTACTGAGGTACCTTTGAGCAAGGTACCGTCCCGCTACACTGGTCCCCAAGCAGTGTTGATAGCTGCCTGCTGCTCCACGTGTGACAGGTTGAATGCAGTGGTCACATTTCATTGTGGTGCTTGAGTGTGTTCACAATAACAAATAGTCTTTTTCCCTTCCCTTTAAATACACCCAGTACACATTTAAAGCAAACTTAAAACTGATTGCTCAAACCATTTCAGGAGGTGGTTCTAGGACCATCTAGGAGTCATTAAAAGAGTGTAAACACATCCGTCTCTCCAAGTCTCTCCACATTGAAAAAGCGAACCTCACCCTGGCGTGACGGCGCCTCACCCTCCTGTTCTGCATTCTGTAGCCTACATTGGTGGAGATAGTTATGCATTTCGCTAGCAAGAGTAAATGCATGTGGTTAGAATCAGGTGGCATGAAAAGACAAGGTGTAAACAGCACCCAGTCTCTCACTTCTCTACAGTTTCTACATATTTTCCATCCCTCCTTTTGAAAAAGCTCATTAAAACTAAACCCAACTCAGACAGCATCTTCCTCTGAGCTAAAACGAACATGCCGGCACATTTTGTTTTTAAAAGAAAGGCCTGTTTTGACATTGCATTTGTAAGGGCTGGCACATTATCTTTTCTTCGTGGAATTTTACTAATTTTGCTCATACTGGTTGAACATCTGGTCCTCACTAGGGAAGGCTAGTACACACCCATATACACTATAGCTGTCTTTCTGTACTTCTGTGGACCAGATGTCTTCCCAGTAGTATCAAACTTGCTGAAAGTAAGAAGTGTGAGATAGCAACAACTGCTCTGATGGTGATATTAGAGAACGGTCTGTACTGATACAGTATTTCATCTTTAGATACTACTTAAGCTTTGAAATAAGCTTTTTAATCAATGCACTTGAGATGAATATCTATGCTATTGCACTCAGACTGCTTAAACACTACTTTTGCACAGGATAAAATTAATAACTAATTGTATCACACACCGTATGCTGGTACAGGCTATATTTGTGAGTTGCAATGGATTTTTTTCTCTTATATTTAATGTATCATTTTTTTTCTTGTATCCACTTGATACAGATATTGGATCAGTACCATCTCTAATATTTAGGTTTTCAGTAGTAAAGTAAGAAAAAGAAAATAAACAGGAAGATGCAAAAAATAATGTATGGAGCCTTCAGAAAGTAATATTTAATTCTAATAATAATGTAGTAATAGTAATACCATAGTAATGCCATTCATGCAGAATACTGGGATTCCTGCTACTGAGGAGCTTGACATTTCTTATCCAAGGATCATCTGACCAATTTGTTTCTCTTTAGCACCAAAGATTTATATCATCCGAAGGATTCCTCCCATAAAGCATCTTATGTTTGATAATATCCAAGTGATGTCTCGCATGACTTTTAAACAAAGCTCTTTAAAATGTTTACCCAAACCAGCGCTGCACAATCTGTAGGCAATAAACACAGGCCCTTCACTAGAGGAGATGCAAAGCGGCTCACAACGGGTGGCAAAGCCAAAACAGACCCGGTGCCTAAAGTTGGTCTTTCGGCATGAGCTTGGAAGGAGGGAAAGCTCTGCAGCATCCCGTCTCCCGCAGTGTGTCGGGAAATGTTGCATTGTTTGTGTGTTTGCTTTCTCGCTGCTCACTTGGGCTGCACAGTATATCATTTGTTAAGCACTGTTGCAGGACTCGCAGCTGCAGTCCTGGTATCACAGCAGTAATACACAATACACAAATCATGTGTTTGGAAAGTGATGTGAGCGTCATGTCCAGCCACAGATATTCCTTGATAATGTACAACGATTGTTTTCATAAATCAGGGTATTTACATTATCCAACAAATGTAAATCTGTAATCCACAATGTCAACCATTTTTTAGATATTAGATTAATTTAGATATTAGATTAGATATTGATTAAGATCAGAATGTAAATACACTGAGAAGAAACAAGTATTCAGACACTTTTTGTAATTTAAGGATCAAAAGCATATTTAGATCAAATTTAGAGATGATTTTTATTCCACCAGACAATAAAGGGAGACCATGAATCTTTCAGCAAGACAGTCAAGATGTGACAGGTTTCTAAAAAAAGATTGCCAACAGTATTTTGGATGTTGAAATTGTAAGTCTGTCAAAGTGGGACCCTTTGTAACCTTAGGATTTAAACACAGTTTGCTTAGAAGAATGGGTTAAAACTGAGCAGGGATACAATTAAACGCAAATTACTTCTTACTACAGGCATCTTCAAGGTGTAACCGTCAACAACAACTTTGCAACAAGGTACTAATGTCATTTGTGCTTTCTTAATCAAATTGTCTGTATTATGTAAATGAAAAGTCACTGTATGGAATATACACTGGAAGTATATTTAATAATGAAAAAGTTGAATGCTTGTTTCCCCTCAGTGTGTAACTGTGTTTTATGGGCCGAACAGTGACCCTTTCAAAGCTAAGTTAAGCCATTGTCCTATTTACATAACATTGTTTCATGTCATCATTGTTTTCATCATTTTTTACATTAATTATAATCACTGCCAGTGGTCAACACAACCTCATTTGATACAATATAACATTCAGCAAACACCTCTATTCACAATAATAATGTTAGTCCATAAACAAGAGAGGAACACAAAAATGGAGCGTTAGTTAAAAGTACAGCCGCCAAGGTTTTGATTTTGATGGATGCAAACTAGTCTATATTCAAAATGAACATGTAAACAATTCACTGGACCAAAGGTATTAAATTTTGAAATCATCTTAGTTAATCTAATATCTGTTTTACTGCATCTCTCTCACTCATGAGATAGGATGGTCAGTTATTAGAAGTGGATTGGTTCACCATTGATGTCTCATGCTGGCAGTCATTTAAAAAAGGTCAATTCATCTATATTCTTATCAAGAGATTGTTTTAAGAGAGAACACATTTGTAAAAAATGTGGGCATGAAGGGCAAAATCGAGAAAAGCAAGTGTTAGTCAAAATGTAAGGTAGATTTCCCCAAAAATGGAGGCCTCTCAAGAGAAAGGTTAGCAGTACAGAGAAACAGCTACAAGTGACTCTGATCTCTCTGCACTGTCTTGGGGAGTAGGCTAGGGTGTAAATATACCTGTTTACCACAGAACCAGTTGAAGTTGCAGCTTCCTGTGCCATCACGGCTGGTTTTTAGAGGGACACAGGCCCTGGTTTTCTTAGTGTATGGCCAAGAAGCAGAAAGCTGCGGTATTTTGAGAGAATATGAAACTGGGTCACAGCTCTTAGAAGTATGAGTTAACCAGATCGAATCAGGCTTCCTCAGTGTTGTTTGAGAAGTCCTGCCCTCTGTGCTAAGTATGATGAAGTGTGCCAGCTCTTTACAAATTTGTTTCTTCATTTATCTTCTACATTAAGTGTGCACTGAAATGCTGTATACATAAAATTTTATGCCGTGACTCGAGCACATTTAACCCATTTCGTGGAACAAGTGCATACATGCCTGTGTGGCCTGTACACCAGAACACCGGACTCTAGATGTCAGATGTTAAATAAGAATAATCTAATCAATGGCACATAATCTGGAACACCTGGTTCTGAATTTATGGAAAGATGTGCTATATGTAAGGGTGTGCTTTCTTATGACTGATATGTTTAAATCATGAAAATATCAATAATGTGTAATTTGTTGTGTAACTTTATCTGTAGGCACTGTCTTAAAGAAACTATTGAAACTATTTTCCAGGGGATGTACTTATTTTTTACATGACTGTATGTAGTCTTGCAGTCACAATGTGACATTTTTGTCCAGACTGTGTGCCCTGCTTTGCATAGACATACATGAGGTTATTTCAGCATCATCATAGTTTGGGTTTATGATCTCTTGTAAAATTTTCACTCCTAGTGTGAATCCTCTTGGATTCATGACTCACATTAAAACTGTACTTTTTTTTTTGTTTTAGTTTTGCTCACGTGTTCTACCCTTTTCAGTTTTATTTTCAATTTGACTTAATGAAAAGTACTCCAGAGCAGATTTTCTAAGAGGACCACAAACGTTTTACCAGCCTTTTTGTCTGAATTATGTTGATGTGTGGGATGTGTTTTATAGCAGCCGGACCATATAATCGGTTTTCTTGTTATGGAGCGTTTTCTCACTACTTGTTTTAGAGAATGATAACATCGTTTTGATGTATTTAGTGTCTATGGCGAAAGTCACCCCAGGTTTGTTTCTGTGATATTTGGGAATGTTTTGGAATTTATGTCTTTGTCCCCAGCTGAGCACTCCGGGTGGTTAAAGCAGCAAGACTCTCTGGAATCTTTTTTCCTTAGGGCATTAGGAAGACCAAAAGCCTCTTGTTTTTGGCTTTGGCTCAGAACGCTTTTAACTATAAAAGCTCTCTGAGAAAGCTTCAGATGCATTCAAACCACTGCTGCGGTGCTTCCTGTTCTAGATTTTTTTTTTTACCTACTTGAAACTTATTGTTTTAGGTGGTGAGTGAATGAAAATAGACTTACCCTGAATTCTCAGACTTTCAAAGTTCCCTTTGGGTATAGCAAATGTTACTGTGGGTGGAGTGTGCGGGAGGAATGGGGGCTTGGGGGCATGGAGTCCAATATGATGGGGCATAGTGGCATGATCAAAATGCAGACATTTAAGAGGAGGTAAAAGTCACTACGCTTCCAAGAAAGATACGCAAATACATTTTTAACTCCGTTTGACTAAATAGGTAAATTGAGTAAATTAGGACGTTTTTAGCTGTGCATATAATGTCTAATGTTGCTCTTAGGGAAGTTTTTATGTAGTTGGACAAGTTGTTCTGTTGCATTTATACTTTTTAAGTGACCATGACTCCACACACTCTGTCTTAAACCTTAAACTTTTCATTACATTTTTCTACTTAAGAAAGCTGTCAAATGTGCCTCATTCCCTTCTGAAAAATGCTACGCTGTACGCTTTAAAACTGAACATTAAGGACCAAGTCTACCTTTTGGGGGATCTTGTTTCTATCCCTATCAATGTATATAATCGTACATTTATTTGCATTTACTTATCTGTGATGTTTGAATATGTAGCTAGAAAGTAATGCAAGCTTATAATCAACCCTGTGTTCATATCAAACTGCTGCTTTTACCTGCAAGTAAAAGTCAGAGTGTCCTTTGTTTTTTTTCCCCTAAGTGTAGGTTATTCAAGGTAAGGCTTACAGAACACCCATCATGAAGCACCGTGAGAGGACATGGGTTCCTCATTGTGTTCACATTTTCAGCAGATTAAACCCTCATTTATCGCCCAAAAACCTCAGGATCTAATTTTGTTACCTCATAAATCCCACTCCTGCTCCCTGTGGATATGTGATATGAAATCAAATCCAGCAATGCAGATGTCACAGACCCTGTTGTTTACGGGTGGTCTGCTGATGCTGGCAAGTGAATCATGTCTGATATGAATTGGGACGTGTCAGGGAATCCTATTCATGGCCTCTCTCTTTCTCTTTCTGGAATAAATCTATGACATATCATGTTTAGTCTTCATGGCTCCTTTTGGGCCTTTCAGCTTCATTCACCCCAGTCTTTGTTTCTTTGAAAGCAGCAGGATGAAATGGTCTTTGCCAGTGCTATCTGTGTCCTATTAGAGACGGAGATGTCCTCTGTTCTTTCTCATTCAGAGATGTACACTTTCATTAGGGCTGAGAATGGCTTACGCAAGTTTGACAATTCCAAATTGATTGTATGTGGAAGCTGTTAAAGGATGAAGGGGTTAGATCAAATCGAGAAAGAAAATGACCCAGAATCAGTGGGAATATGACTCAACATGGTGGGTAGGAGGCTGTGTGTTCGCGTGTGTATTATTTGTATGTGTGTGTATGTGTGCACACAACGGGTGAAAGGATTGCAGGCAGTGCTTCCTTTGTAAAAGTAAACAGGAAGATTTCATGATTTGTTCTAGAAACAGTAATATATTCATAAACACAGAGCCAAAAAGGTTTAAATAAATGTCTGCAGTAAGGGATTCGTTAGCTTTACTAGTAAAATTCTTCTGATTTTCTCATTCAGATGCTCCTGAAGACTGGATAGACTGAATCGCTGGTGTTAAATTAAAGGGGCATATATTAAAAAGCCCTTTAATATAAGGAACTATAAAAAGCCAAGACAATGGGTTGGTTTTTATTAACCTGCTTTATGCATAAATCCTAAAGGAAACACATTTTTTGCACATGACACAAATAATCATGGCATTCAAAAACAAAGCACATCTAGTGTGGTTGGCTAACGACACTTTTTTTTTTTTTTAAAGAAACCCCTGCTATTTTAGGTATCGATAAACAAAGAAATGCAAATATTTATATAGAGCTTGAGGTGGGTATGAGAGAGGTGATCACCCAACTCTAGCATATTCTTGAGAGCAAATGGCTTCATAAAAAAATGATAGCTCTGTAATAGTGGTGCTGGGAGCAAAGAAAAGATTATATTCAATTTAATTACAGAATTAATCTTTCAGGTCAGTCGCCATATTTACATATCAGTTGCCACTAATTTGCTCAAAACAGCTATGGAAACTCACTTAGTGAAGTCTTTTCCCATATATTGCATTAGAGGAAGAGTACATCACTGCAAACCAATGGGATATTTTGGCAAAAGTTCTTTGGTACATTTGTTAAATGTGTTATTGATGTAGAACCGATCGATGTAATCATAAAATATATGTGAAACAAATTTTCCATATTTTGGCCTGTGCTGTACTGTATTACTGTATTAGCCTTTAAGTTTAAACTGAAGAAGATGGTTGGGACTCCCAATATCTCTCAGCTGGCTGACTGCATCTGGCCTTAATGGACCAATAATTCTATTTTTCATTAAACCATTTATTTAAGACGATACCACCCTGACTAAAGTTCTGCAACTAATCCTGCCTACAACGCCAATCTTTTGGGGCAGTGGTAGTAATGGTTAGGGAGTTGCCTGTGTGAACTGAAGGTTGTCTGTTTAAATCTTAGACTTAAAAAAAAGACCACTGAGGTACCCATAAGCAAGGTACCATCCCCAAGTACTTCTCCCCGGGTGCTGCCCACGTCAACTGCCCACTGCTCCCACACAGATGGGCTAAATGCAGAGGTCATATTTCATTGTGCAGTGTGTGCTGTGCTGTGTTCACAATGACAAATAATCACTGACAAAAAAAGAGCTTAGAAATCCACTAGAACTAGAGTGTAACTGTCAAACACTTGATACTTGACAGGATTATTCAGATAAAATAACAGCCAAACTTGGAATATTTGTTGTTTGGCCAGGCTCTAAAAATGGTGGCCAGCTCTGCTCCTGGAAAGAGACTAATCTGCAAAGTATTACTGGTTCAAGTAAACTTTTAAAATATATGAGCATTTGAGAAAGAAGTGTTGAAGTTAAGTTCTACTGAGTAGCACATGTCAAGGAGCAGCATTTCACACATGCTGCTCTGGAGTGCATTAATGAAGCATTGGCTTTTTAAAGGCATGGGTTTAACTGCAGCCCATTAGTTAAGGGTTATTTGAGTTAATAGCAGTCTGTTTGCCTGAACATGTCACACACGCACAAGGAAATAAGGGTTCTTCAGGTAATTGGAATCAAACTTCCCCCTAGTCGCTGTAGCTTTCTGACTAAAGTAAAGTATTTGATTGTTTAAACAGGACTTGCCTTGCATTCCTGTCTAGTGAGTTGGCAAATTCCACCAGTGTCTTGTTTTTTCTGGGTGTCTATGAAGGTTTTTTGTTAGCATTAGTCTAAAAGGATGCTCTGAACTATTCTGTGATTGTGGATAAACATGGTCATGAAGCAGCAGGGTCCAAGATTCCTGCTGCAGGCTGACAGGATTGTAAATTATGTTCGTTTCTTGACTGTAGGGAGTGTGTGTGAGTGTGCACACATGCATGCGTGTTATCATTGTTTTTTGCAAGACGCAGTCGGTGTTCAGTTCCCTCCAGCTTGTTTCCACCCAAGTGACTTTTAGTGATAAAATGCGTTATGTGATGATGGCATTTCCTCCAAAATAGGTTTTGCGCATTACTTAATTTATTGATTAAAAAAGGTTTGCCATGTTTCCATCTGTAATTTTATGTATATTGGGATGATTTGTCTTGTTCCTTGTTTTGTCTTTTGTATCAGGCTCTGTTCCCAGTAATTGATTATTCTGGTGTGTGCTTATTTTTGCCATGTGTTCTGTTGTCATGTGCTTTGGCTTAGTCCTGCCTTAATTCCTCCTTGTTTACCTGGTCCTTGTCTCTTGTCTCCTCTCCTACCCAGACGTTCCTTGTCTATTCTCCATTTAAAAGCTCTTGTGTTTAGAAGCCTCTTGTCTGATTTCTGTTGTGACTCCCTGGTAATGTTCTGCTGTGTTTCTTTTCTCTGTTGGTAGTGCTTAGTGTTAGTCTTTTTGTTTAATAAATCTTGTTGAAAAACTGCCTGCCCCTGCACCTGCTTCCAACACCCAAACCATTACATATATCGCAAGTGATTTACTGTTGGCTTTCCTGACTTCCCCGTGGCTTAGTGATGAGAATATAAATTTCGTTTTTTATATTTTTCCACTTTTTCTATTCATTAAATATTTCCAGCAATTTGTTTTCATAGCCCAGCAAAGTTTTTGAAGCATAGCCAGGGTTTTCCATGCCATCGCAAGTAGAACAGTTTAATGTCTGTGTAGATATAGATTTTCAGATGAATTACTTCAGTACCCTAATTTTTAATACTATTATTAATACATTTAAACACACCAGATCTATAAATAGGCTGTTTGTTAATGTAAAGTTTAAAATGTCCACATTTATCTGTTTAGATTGCAATAATGCTAATAGCAGTCATTTCCAATTTTATAAGAACGTCTGTTGGTATCAGTAAGTTTAATGCATGACCTTTAGATAACCAGTTCTTGTAAATATTTCACACATAATACGACTACAGAAGCCTGTGAAAGGGGTCTTCTTGTTTCTTTCTTTCCTTCTTTCTGTCTTTTTTTCTTTCTTTTCCTTATTTATTTTACTTTTACTTATTTTCTGCTTAATAATTTATAATATTTTATTATTTATCTTCCTTGAATGTTATAAGGGGGGTTTAAAGTCAAAGTCTATCTTTCTTTCTGTTTCTTTTTTTTTTCTTTTTTTTCTGTTTTCTGTTTCTTTATTCCTTCCTTCCTTCCTCTGAGCTGATAAAAGGCAGCAGAAGCTCTTCACTTATCCTTGGGTGCCTTTAGTTTTTGCCATCAGTTTGCTTAAGGGTACCTTAGTGGTGAACCTGCGACTTGTAAAGGGCAAGGCCATATATGCATTCACCGGCCACTTTATTAGGAACATCTTGCTAGTACCTGGTTGGACCCACTTGGGACTTAAACAATGCTTAATTGGTGCCAAGAGTGTGCCAAGAAAATATCCCCCATACCATTACACCACCGTCACCAGCCAGAACTGTTGACACAAGGCAGGATTGATCCATTCTTTACGGCCAATTCTGAACCTGAATGTCACATTTACATTTATTCATTTGGCTGATGCTTTTATCCAAAATGACTTCCAAGCTACAAGAATAATCAAGCATTAGAGCTGCACAGGACAACACTGAAGTGTGTGCTACAAAAAGTGGAACATTACTATCTGGGATACATTCTCTAGGCTGTTATCAGATAGAAATAGTTTGCACATGACCAATACGCTTAGATGCTAAGGTGGGTGCGGAACAGGTGACTCTTGAGGTGCCTCTTGAATGCGAAGAGAGACTCTGCTATTCTAATGTAACTGAATAGCTTGTTCCATGTTGCAGCTGAAATTAAGATTCAGCAACATTTTTCTTATGTTGTATTGTCCAATTTTGGTGAGCCTGTGCAAATTGTAGCCTCAGTTTCCTGTTCTTAGCTGATAGGAGTGGCACCCAATGTGGTCTTCTGCTGCTGTAGCCCATCTGCCTCGTCAGGTTTGTCGTATTGTGTGCGCAGGAATGGTCCTGTATACCTTGGTTGTAACGAGTGGTTGATTGAGCTACTGTTGCTTCTCTATCATCTTAAACTAGTCTGCTCATTCTCCTCTGAGCTCTGACATCAGCAAGGCATTTTTATCCACTCAGCTGCCACTCACTGGATATTTTTTCCTTTTCAGATCATACTCTGTAAACCGTAGAGATGGCTGTGTGTGAAAATCCCAGTAGATCAGCACTTTCTGAAATACTCAGCCGAGCCCTTCTGGCACCAACAACCCAGCCACATTCAAAGTCACTTCCCCCATTCTGATGCTCGGTTTGCACTTCAGCATCTTGTCTTCACCCTGTCTGGATGCCTAAATGCATTGAGTTATGTCATTGAATGATTACGTATTTGTGTTAACAAGCATTTAGCAAGACCGACACACATACAGACACTTCTTTTACTGACCACTAGGGAAATGTATGTCATTATTATTAGGTCATGTACCAAATGAGAGACTCTTGCAAAAGTGTAGCAGCCATACAGTTTTAAATTTTACAGTGTATTGAATGTTTATTTTTTCAATTTCTCTAATACTGTATTGAAGTGGTTACATACAGGTCCTGGTTTACCTACTTTGCATATGCAGTAGCTTGTTTGTACAGTTATTAGATGCCTTCTGGGTGATTTACAAAGAATATCTGTGCAGATGATGACACACAAGACAATGAAGAAAACATTTTAGAGGCTTTAGCATGTTCTAATTTTTCTTAACTGCCAGAGTTTAGTTTTCAAAAAAGTGTTAGTTGATGTAATATCTTTAGCATGAAATTTAAACACTGTTCACAATGTAAAGTGTTTACTCTTCAGTTGGTACAGCTCATTTAGGGAAGATACACTGCACAAAAAAAGGCCTGATTTGAAATCTGTGCCATGTCATGAAAACTAGCTCATTTTCAAATGCCTGTCTATCAAGCCTATGACCGTTTAGCCCTTCCCATTCATGCTTCGGTTAAAAAGAGTTTTAATCCTTTTTCAACAAGGCACAAAACTCTTTAGACCA
The DNA here is from genome assembly GCA_037974385.1 of Arnoldichthys spilopterus. Classification (NCBI taxonomy): domain Eukaryota; kingdom Metazoa; phylum Chordata; class Actinopteri; order Characiformes; family Lepidarchidae; genus Arnoldichthys; species Arnoldichthys spilopterus. Next base: position 20,487 of record JBBPDA010072233.1, on the reverse strand, counting down.
ATCACAACAGATCAAATGTACATAAATGGGTCTTAAAACTGCAGTAACCAGAACAGACTGTTCAATTGTAAGGCATAAGCAGAGGTTGGAAATGTTGTTCGTTTGTTTGTTTGTTTGGATTTTTCCCAATTTCCTTCCCAACTTGGTCTTCTCCAGTTCCACCCACTAGTTAAGACTCCTCCAGACACATGATACCTCCACCAGTGGGAGAGTGAAGTCCAGGTCACATGAAGTCAGCCACCAAATGTTTTAAAAATGCCACTAACACTACGTCATTGGACAATGTAACGTAATGTAATAGTAATAATGTCCTCATTATTCAGAATTATAGTGACAACACACAAAAAATAAAATTATGATTGTATTTAGAGGCGTCTTTCCTGGTCCCAAGGTCAGTGTACAGACTCTGAAGAAAACAAGTAAGATTAGTAGTTAATGAGAAGAAGATGCAAAACCAAATCAGAAAATATGGTATACACAAATGTGAAAAACACAATCCCATAATGAGAAAGATCTGTTTATACATGTGTGTGTGTGTGTATATACAGACATACACACACTAACAGAAGGTTCTGATTAGAGCAGTGAACTGTGATGCATCAATATATTATACTAGTTCTGTAAAACCCAGCAAAAGTTTCTCTTCCCTCTGTGCTGGTTGACGCCCTGACCTGCTGCACACTTTATGAAAGCATCCATACTTCTGAACAAAAATCATAATCATTGTACCCTGTGTGTTCTCGCCCCCGATTTTTAAATTCTTTTTCAACTGTCTTCACATCCACCGCTTTCTCCTCATCCATCGCATTTACAAATTTCAGAGAAGCCACAGAAATGTGCATGTAAAGCCAGATGCCCTCCACTATCCTCTTCTGTGGTCTTTTATTGTTCTCATCTTTCTTTTTTCCTCTTCTTTCTCTTTTTGAACTGGACTGGGATGCCCAATTACCCCACCCCCCCCACCCCCAATGGCTCCCAGGCCAGCATCTGAGCGAGATCCGGAGACACTCAAAGTGTTGACCCCTCACAGCTCCTCTCTTCCTGTGCTTGCATGCAATCACTTCCAGACCACTGTTCTTTATCAGAACAGCCCCGTAATAAGACTTTCAGCTTGGCTTCACATGCAGACTGAGTGTTGTAGTCTGAATGATTTTTTTCCTTTTAGCATTTTTGTGGGTAAGTATGTCATACGATGTCAGAAACCGCATAAGCAAGTCTTTACTTGCTTTTGCACGATGCCAGTTGGTGGAATATAAACTGATGCTAGAGGTAGATCTATTTAAAAGATTAAATAGAGGCAATCAGCACATCTACAGATAACAGCTGAAATTAGCCATAATGTTAAAGGTATTAAATGGCCCAAACACTTTTTTTTTGCATTTTATGCTTTTGTCTCTCCCTGTGGTCCAGTTCACCTAAGGTCAACAGCATTTCTATTGGTTTGTGTACCAAAGCAGTCATAATTCATTTTTTTACGTAATGTTTTTGCAGCCCCTTTTTATCGCTTAATTAAACAGTCTGTTTTTGTTTTTACTCTGCTTTCAAGACTGATCTATATAAATGACCTCTGTTCTGATTGGCTGGTCTGTATTTTGCCTCATTTTAAAAGCAGTCCAAGCTGAAACACTTTGTACTGTAAATAGGGCTAAACTGCTATAGACTGAATAGTAGGTGAATGTAAATGTGTTGGCTGTTTCCACATGAGTAAGGTACCGTCCCACTACCATGCTCCCCGGGCGCTGTTGGTAGCTGCCCGCTGCTCCACGTGTGCACGTGTGATGGGTTAAATGCAGAGGTCACATTTCGTTGTGGTGCTTGATTGTGTTCACAATGACAAAGAGTCACTTTCACTTCATATGGACTGTGTGGACTCACACTGGAACATTTTAAAGATTAACAATGTTTACAATATAGATCAAACCTTTATAGATTCTATGAGTCACTTAATATCAACTTTAGATCAACGTGCTTTGCCCCATTCCTTCAGGTCACGTGTCCTATTCAACATGATTCATGGGAAAAGATGAGGAAAATTGAAAAAATACTAACTAACCCCACCCATCTAACCCCAACACCCCACCCCCCTTTTCCACTGCTTATCTCAGCTTTTAGTTTCTCTATGGCATTATTTAAAGAATCCAAGTTTTTTTGTGTAAAACAGTACAGATATAAAAACCTTCCTAGTGCCTGGTGACGTGTTCCCAGCCCTGGGTGTTTTTGGGTATAACACTTACTCCAGACACATAAAAGAAGCAGGTTAATTCTTCTCACATGCCATTGTGCTGAGCTATAGCTCACAGCTTATAAAAAGGGTCAAGTGTCTTGGTGCACCCCTGTTTAAAATGCCCATGGTGAGTTCTGTCCCATTTTCACTGCGACTGCTTTTATTTCCTAATCTCATTTTTCAAAGGATTCAGACCAGGGTGTTTGGTTCTCGATTGATTTGAGCTTATCACATGTCAGGTACTTACTTACTTACTTACTTACTTACTTACTTACTTACTATTTGTTTATTTATCCCAGTCCTATCCTGAGCTCTTGCATAGTCTTATCAAATATTTCTCAGAAGAGCTGTGTACACAGGTCAGAAGAGGCTTTTGCAGTCATGTTGCATGTTGCTTTATAGAACAACAATGAAGGAGAATTTGCAAAGGTTTTGCCTAAATGACCTCTTAGCCAATTATACCCCTCTTGTCTTTTCGGAATACCTTCATCTATGTTTAGGTGTCTGAACTTTCTTCTTCAGCCAAATCTTGGCAAAACAATCCTGGGTTCATGATATAGTCTTATCAAATGCTTTCCATAAATCCATAATAGATTCCATGGTACAATTTCCATGTATCTGTTCCCACATTTTTCTGTCCCACAAGCTTTTCTGCTATGGTTTATTTTTGTCTTTTTGGTAGAAGACTTACTCACACCTTTTAATGATGGTGCTTGTGCAGTAGAAGTTTTCTTCGTCACCAGTAAACATAAACATCCTCCTGTTGCTGTCGTGAATGACTGTCAAGAATTCCAAATTATATCAAGAAACAGCACAAAGTAGTGCTGTGACACAGCAACCACAGATACCAGAACACAGGCACATGCACGCATAAGGGACGTTGTGCTTTTGTTTATGTGAAGGATTCAGACTGAGTCATTCAGACTGCACCCACATGCTTTCCACCAGCCAGACTCGTACACATTTCCATACTTACTACAGTTAAACTGGAAGCCAGATCTAGATGGGTTTCCAGGCAAGGTGTGGGCGTTGTTTGGGGATTTTTCATTTAGAAAGATGATCAACAGCGCCCGGGGAGCAGTGTAGCGGGACGGTACCTTGCTCAAGGGTCCCTCAGTAGTGCCCGGGCCGGGACTCGAACCTGCAACCTTCAGGTCTTAAAGGCAGCGTCCTAACCACTAGGCCACCACTGCCCTACTAGACAGTGATGCCAAATGTATGCAGTGCATGTAACCTATCCAAACATTACATTTTAGTTTTAAAAGACTCTCTGTAGACAGCAAAACCAAAACCTCCATTTTTAGAACTGTGAATGGTTGTTTGAAAATAGATTACATGGCAACCAGTTTTGGGCCCGAACGGCACTAAATTATCTTTAAAAATAGCATCTTAGCATGAAGATCTCATGTAATCATGAGACAGCAAAAGCCTGAATTGAACTGTTCTGTATGTTTACTTTGTTTTTGCTTGCTCTTCTTCTTGGGTACTTTTATTTTTCTACATTAAGCATTGATTTATAACATAAAAAAAGCAATAATATCTCTCATGTGCAATATCTCCTTCAGTCCTTCACTTATACACATATATAGGTTTATATAGAATACTTCATACACAAATGTCTATTTATATTTTTGGTAAAGTTTACTTTTTTTCTTATTGTGTATAGTTTTTTTTATTATCTATTGCTTAACCACTCTTCTGCTGCTCTTACCTTTTGTACTGCCATAGCAATGCAAATTTCCATCTTGTGGGACTAATAAAGGTTTATCTTATCCCATCTCTTATCTTAATTTATTGTCTGTTACTATCTATTAAAAGGATATTCACTTAGCTGTTTAACCTTAGACTCAAACTGATTTCTAAAACACTCTTTGGTCTTTCTGGGATTTTCAGACATTTTTTTGAGACTGATTGACCACTGTTAACAAAGTGCTGTATCCTAAGGCCAGGGGAAATTACAATATATATAAATATATAAAATACAATATAATGACATCAGTAAGAGACATAAATCCAAAGAGATCTGTGAGACCAGGACTGAATGGAACAGGGCATTGTGATTATGCATTACAGGAACTTTGAAAGCACACACAATGTTAATAACAACCATGTCCTAATGATGTGAATAACCCATTAGACTATAAAAATAATTTACATGTAACTAAAACTAGAGGTTCAAAGGTTCTTTCCAAGCAACTACAGTTCTGTTAGATAACTTTTTATTAATGATTTTTTACTCTAATGTAATTTAGCAGTCGCGCTCTAATTTAGTGTTTATTATTTTTTAGACTGATTGATTTTCAGTTCTTGTTTCCATTATAAGATGAGGAAGCTAACTGTAGATCCTCACACAACAAATATTAACCTGGGGAAAAATGAGCTCATGATTCATTGTGAAGGCTATTGGAGCACTGTAAAAAGCATAGACATGCTTCTAAAAGAAAGAAAAAGAAAGAAAGAGAATGCCAGTTGGGATTAAATTACACCACTATTATTTTTTCCTCCAGATTAGTCTGAATCATCTGGGTCATCAGGGTGTGTAGCAGCATAAACTCAAGAAACTAAACCAACCCATTATGGAGGGATGTAGGACTTACACGTTATGTTAAAGTGAGTCGAGTTCAGTGTTGAGATTCTGAAAAAGCAGTGTCAGTATTGACCATAACTATTGTAAAAAAAAAATGAAATGGTGAAATCCTGCTAAAAATACTTAATATAATCATTACAATATTGTAAATAATCCAGCACCAGTAATGTTCAACACTCCAACAAAGTAGGGGCAGTATTGCTCCTTACATTTACATTTTCATTTAATCATTTGGCTGACGCTTTTATCCAAAGCGACTTCCAGGACAGAGGAAACAATCAAGCATTCGCGTTGCATAGATCTCCTTAACAGTATATGCTACTTGCCATGAAGCTGAGAAGGAGAAACCGCTAGCTACCTTACTAGCTAACAGCTACTAGCACAGTGTGTCGAGAAAGATGGCAGAGAGTGAGACACTCTACCTGCACCTCAAAAGAGATGGTTTGGCAATGTTGGAACTATTTGGATTTTGTAAAAAAAAAAACTTCACCTCCATTATCCTGCAGTTTTCACTGTGGTAGAGAGAGTGAGCTGCTGGGAGTTTGCTTCCCCTAAACACTACAAATGTTTTAAGGTCTTAGTTGTGTTGTTAAAGCTCAGTTCTTATGTTATTGCACTTGGTATTATTTTCACCTGGTTATCATCCAAAAAGTGAGACCAATATATCATTTATTCAACTGATGTAATATTCTTCTATGGAGAAAGTAAGTACACTCTTGGTCTCAAAAGCTAGTATTGCCCCTTTAGCAGAAATGACTCCTTGTAGGCATTCTGCATAACTGTCCACCAGTCTTTGACATCTGCTTGCTGACATTTTTGACCACTCTCTCATGCAAAATTCCTTTAGTTGAGTTCAAAATGTAGTGTGAGGTTTTTACTGCATGTTCTGCTCTTTAAATCCCAAAAAAAACATTTCAATGAGGCACAAAAAACATCTTTCCTCTTTTTGAACCATTCTTTGGTGCAAATGTTAGTAAGCTTAGGATCACTATCCTGTTGAAAGGTCCACCATCGGTTCAGCTCAAGCTTTTGGCCTCACATTATCTTCAAGCACATTTTGATATGATGCAGAAGCTAAATCTATGATTGCTGATTTCATTCTGATTGTAGACATGTAGTTTCACACTGATGCGTGTAAGAATTACCTGCCGATCCTAAGGTGAAATTGTGGGGTTCTTGGAGAATTCTTTTTGTGTCTTCTCTCGCGGGACACATTAGCAGGCATTTGACATGAACACCACATGTTGATTCTCCTTACAGTTGAGTGATATATTCCAAATGATTAAGAGAATATTTTTTAATCTTTTGCCAGACTCTGTCATCCACAATCTTTTCTTTCTGAAGACTTTAGAAATTATTTTGGTCTTGGCATGATGACGCCACACACTTCGACAGCAAAGAGAACACCAGACAGTGGATGTCTGGTTTAAATAAGAGGGTTTGCCCCTGTAGGAGGTTGTAATCAATGGCACTTAATCTGGAACACCTGACTGTAATTGTATGAAATTGAAGGTGTGATAATAGTAAGCGTTTACTTTTTCCATGTCATATATATGGGTGGGTTAAAATTGGTGGGTTAAATCTTCTTTAGTCTGTGGAGGCTTCAGTGACTGGCTAGTGTGGAAGTAAGATGCAGGAATTGTGTAAAAGTGTATTCTAAATGTGGAACTGACTGGATTTAACCAATCACACAGTGATTATTCTTCCATTTAATCTATACATCACTTTGTTCCATCAGACAGCAGTTCTGTTCTAGTTAAGCTCACTTAGATTTCTCTATACTAATTCAGGTGTTTATAAAAAGGCTGTCCGAAAGAAATTGGGTTCTGTACAGTTTAAACCCAATTATATATCATATTTTATACCATCTTACCTATATATTCTGCCTTCTGTCTTAGTACAATCCTTCATTTTTGTGTGTGGTGTTCAAAGACCCTCAGTGCCATGCAATGTGGCAGGATTGATTTGAATTTGGTTTTTATGGATGTAATAGAAGGGAACCAGATGCTATCCTTCTGGAACAGTTCGATTAATAGGGAATCATCATAAAGACTTTGCTAATTTATTGAAGGGGGTGTGTTTATGGTCGGAGTACAGGAATTTAGCTCATTATGTGTAAATATGCAAGAAATCAACATTAATTTGCTTTAGTAGAATGGAGAGCATAATTGCTTTTTTGTGTTTGCTTTCAAGTAAGCAAGAATTATGGCTCATTAGTTTTACTGCCTTAAGAGGAAGTCATTTTCCCTCAGTTTATGCTTTCTGTGCAGCTATGAGAACTGATTTTCACTCAAAGCCACAATACATTAGAATCAGATGCCAGTGCTTATTTTTTACACACTTGTATGTGCGTTTGCATGTGAGCATGGTTGGATAAAAGTATTCCCATTCAATGATGAGGCATCACAGTTATACACTTAACTATTAGAATATGAAAATCAAGAAAGATAATTGTGGTTCAACCATCTCTCCATCGCACATGGTTTCTAACACAAAAAAACACATTCCTTTATAAAACAATGCTTTAATATGTATGAATATATTAAAATATTAACAAAACTTTACAAAAACATGACTCTAACATGTACCTGGACGTTCATTAGTAGAACCTTTTGTAATATGCTTAAATATTTTTTTTTACCTATGCTTAGATAACAAATATATGCAGAAAAATTGGTATGATGGTATTTAACATTTTTTTAAATCACAATGCCCCTTGAAGACCTCTTCCCCATAACTACATGACTTTATATGCTAGTTTTATAATAACCCTGTCAGTTAACCCCTTAATCTCCACAGATTCATCAGAGGGGCCCGCCTTTCCTTCATCTCTGTTATTATAATAACATTGACTTTTCTTTTATGTTTTCATGTTTGATACTAACCCTAAGCATGTTGACATACAAATGAGCATAAGAGACTAATAAGACTGCAGTTTAATAAGACTGTAGTTAAGTCAAGTTAACTAATGGTTGTTCCTGTAACAAAAGAAGGTCCTGGTCGTCAGTTAGTAGGTCAGCATGTTAAATGGTAAAAGTACTGGTGTCCTCATCCTCCGAATCAGAGTGTCCATTACTTTGTGAGCGTGGTTTGAGTGAGATCACCACTCTGGGCTGTTCGGTGCCCTGCCGGTAGTGCCTGCCAGTCTGCCCACATCGTTTGGCAATCTTTAGCACATGCTCCTTGAAGGACGATCCAATGAAAACGTATAGCATGGGGTTCAGGCAGCAGTGTGTAAGGGCAAGGCTCTCTGTCACCTGTGTGGCCCGGTCTAGTCCTTTGCTTACCTCGCAGTCCATCACAATGGCATAGATGACATCCATAGCCCGCACAAGCTTCACCACGTTATAAGGCAGCTGGGTCAGGAGAAAAACCCCAACTACAGCAATCAGCACCCGAAAGGCCTTCCACCGCCTTCCTCCTCTCACCCCAGAAGTTGCCGCTTGGCTCAGAGCCCTACCAACCCTGCAGTAACAGAACATCATCACCACGAATGGCAATAAGAAGCTTAGAGACACCTCCAAAATCTCCAGGGTAGCTTTAGCAGGTCGCGCCATGCTAGCCGGGTACACAGCTCTGCAGGCCTTACGTCCATTATGGTGGTGCTTGACCGTGGCCAGCACCATATCTGGCAAGCCAAAGATGCATGCAATCACCCAGACCGCAAGGCATAATATCAGCCTCTTTTTGCGTGGGTTACCTGCAGATGGACCATGGCTGCTAGTGGAGCCCTGGGTCAATGCTTGGTAGCGGTCCACACTGATGCAGGCTAGCAGTAGCATGCTGCAGCTGAAGTTGGTGGTGTACAGGGCCGAGGTCAGCTTGCAGGCGGCCACTCCAATCTCCCAGCCATTGACCGCGTCTGCCGCCCAGAAAGGCAAGGTGAAAAGCAAGAGGAGATCAGCAAAGGCCAGGTTGAGGATGAAGACATCCGTCAGGGTTCTCAAGCGCTTTTGGGACATGTAGATGAAAATCACCATGGAATTCCCCGCCAGGCCTACCACAAGTGCTAGGGTGTACACTACAGGGAGGAATATGCCAGCAAAGGAGCGAACGTCCTGTTTGTCGCACACACTGTGGTAGTCTAAGAAGTCGACATCATCATAGTAGCTGTGGTTGGAACTGTGATTGTCATGGTCATGGTATTGGTCTTCAAAGTCATAATCATGATGTGTTTCCATAGTGACCTGAAAGAGAAGAGCAGAAAAAATTACACTGGCTTGAACTAATATTTGCTCGGCAGCTCCACCCTTTGTGGTCTACATTGTGCAAGAGCAGTGGCTTCTTGCTTTATCTTTCTTCTTTGAGGAAAAACCTGACATTACCTCATATTTATTTTCAAAAATATAGACTTGTTTAGCAACATTTGGTTTACCTCAGTTATGTGTTATGAGGTACTATATCACAGCACTCTACTGTAGTTCCAGCTAACCACACTCAACAGTCATCAGTCTAACCACAGTAACAGACTTCATGAGTTTGAGTATTTCAGTCAGCTTCTAGGACTGTGTGCAATATAAGAGCATCATGCATATTTCCATGTGCTTCACTGAATGATGAAAGAAAAAAACATTTATTGCTTTTCTCTGATCTCATACACTATAAAAATGGTTGAGAACACTGCCTTGTTAACTTTTGAACTTTGCCTTCACTTTTCTGAAAGAATTGACAATGTCTGTACTGTAAAAAACAGCTCGGCTTTTAATTCGAGCCAGAAATTGGTTCCATTTAGTAAACATTATCCTAATAATCTGACATTATGGGGTTTGTATGCTATCTAAACAAGTGTCAACGCCTCAGAAACCAGAAAACGGAACACATCTGTATATAATAAAGTCAACATTGGATGTCTCTTGGTGTAACGACCCATGTGGATGATGAGGCTATGTCTGTTGTGATCATTTTTTTTAAATTTGTGATTTGTTGTCGAAAGAGCTGTGGGATTTTGGTTCTTTTCCTCAGCTCAGTGCACACCGTAGGGTGCCTTGTATATTTGCTTATTTTTTTGTTTTTCCTTTAGTGACTATGGGGAGCATCTTATGATTTAATGTGTTATTTCAGAGCCATGGGGTGTAGTGGAAACATTTGTTTTTCTCTCGCTTGGAGGCAGGTTCCATGCGAGCTTACCAAAGGAATTTAAATCAGTTGTGTTTTGACAGAAATGGTCTTTGTGATAAAGGTTGCAGAATGCACGATCCAAGATGAATGGCTATGTATTGTGAGCGCCAGGGTGATTTTGGTTTATGATGTCACTTTTTTTTGACGAGGATAGTTTGTGCGCAAGCCTGTGGTCATATGCAAAAGTTTGTGCCTGGTCAAAATGTTTTGTTGATTTTCAAAGCACACATTCTCTACAGAGAACACACTTCTGAAAAATGTATTGCACAGTTACTGTTTATTGGCTGAATTGATCCTGTTGGTGAAAATAAAACATAAATTGTGTAAAAGTGATGGAACATTTAGTTTGCTTCCATATAATATATAAAAATGTTTCACTATTTTTAACTTTTCAGAAAAATGCAGATTAAGAGCATATAAGTTTGTTGTTAGTAGAGGATGTTTACTGATTCAGTAAACATGATCAGTTCAACAAACATGTAATTGCATACCAGTGTATGTCACAGATATGTCATGCTTGAGTTAGGTGGAAAATCTTGATGGCATCATTTTAACACCCTCCCGAAAATGTTTCCATGTCTTACATCCTGTATGTACAACATGATCGGTATGCTGTCATATCTTTGACTGCCTCACCTGTCATTAACTTCTCACAGATCTTCCTGCTGTATGCGCTAAGCACCACTGTAACTTGTACTGGTTGTAGAACCACTGTAACTTTTATCCATGAGCCTTCACCCACTTTTTTATTGGTTCTACTCATTGCTTGGTTACACAAAACATTTAAATACAGTATCTGAATTTAATGTGTCAAAATGTAAAAATACTCTATAATGAAAACTTTTGGGGTAAGGAATTTAGGCTGCCCCGGCCCTGGACCAGAAATGACCTCACCACAGCAGGCCCCGCCTAAACACCCCAGGAACATAATGCAGGAAATTTTTCCGATTTCTTTCCAGTGAAAAAAACCTTGAAACTATAGGGTCAAAAAAACAAGTCGAATAAGGTCAAAACTTACATTCTGTCACTGATGGCCACAATACAACAAAACAGGCTGCACATTCTCTGGTCTAAATACTGCTGTCTGGCCTTTAGATTTAATAATAAATGTTTCAGCTTTTAATGTGCAGTATAGTTTGTTTATTTAGGTAGTTGCTTAATTTGCTCTCTAATAAAAAAAAAGGCAGTATTACTGTTTTGCATGGTGTAACTCCTGCTTTCATGTGTCCGTACTATCTACTGATTTGTAACATTTAGAAAGCATAATGTCACAGTTAGTATACATTGTAATTTTATGATTTGTGTTTTAACCATTTCAAAACCTCTCCACAAAGAAGTCCAACATTTATATTTGCCACCCAAAACCCAGTTTATTCAAGCAGTCTTTCATTAAACTAAATCAGGTTCTGCTGATGAAATTTGTCAAACCCATGCCATGTCTGGAGTTCACCAAGGAATCAATTTTTCTGTTCCTCTAACTGTATTCATCGTGCCAAGATAGTTTTTTTCAGAACGCTCTCATTATCAATTACTGATTTTGTTTAATTTCATTTATTCTGATGCCCAAAATAATGCACAATTATCACTGTGTCTGGGATTAAGGACCCACTAATGCTGAGTTTAGCACAAGCCCTTATGAAATCTAGTTTTGAAGCAGCTTAATAATGTAAATTCAGACATTTCACAGCCCTCAAAAGGATTCTTAAGACTTGTTCCTGCCACTACCACCCTCAGCTTGCTCATTAGAGGTCTGGGCAGCATTTCTGAAGTGCTAATTTGTGATGGTGCTTGTTTGAAATGCACTATAAATAACATTGAACTGAATTGAGCAGATTACTAGGGGATGACCTGGGTCAAGTGCTTTAGAGCAAAGAAAATGCTAAAAGACATCATGCTGTGCTCCTTATGTGCTGGGCTTTTGTACTAATTGATTTATAATATTGTTTTTGGGTTCAATTTTACCACTTATTCAAGTATGACTTGAGCAGGAAGGTCTGACAGGTTGTTAAATGAGTCAGTTTTTTTTTGTAGAGAGAAAAATCAACTTTCAAGGTTTAGGTCTTTACTTTTTACCCGCAATTCCCCCCAAATGTCAGCATTACTAGATTAGATTGATGCCTTTGGCAAATGTTACAAAAGTGAGCACCTGTCATGAAAAAGCAAATCTTACATATGCATTTAACTATGCACTTGTGCATCTGTCTCCTTTAACTTCTCCTTTTATGTGCCAGTGTTTTGTCTGTACAGACATACACTGCATTGTTAGCATTCCTCTTTTGGAAAGGCTTCCTAAAGGTTTTGTCCATCAAGGTCAACAAAGTAAACAGGCAAAGATGTATCTAAAAAAAACCTCCAAGATTACTTCCATGGTCATTTATAATCAATTACCATGTATTAGGCCATTGTACATTATGGGGATATTCTGTGCAAAAATTGTGACCAATCCATTTAGTGTGCTTTTGGCTAATAATGCAAAAGTGAATGTTTTTTACTGGTCAGTATAGCAAACTCTTTGGCAGCAGAGAACTAGAACTGTGCTTTTTTCTTAGGCTATCATTCCAGTACTAAAGGCTCCAGTTTTGTGGTTTTTGGTACCTGCTCAAAATTGGTAGCAGCAGATCATAGTTGCCTGTGTACTAAAAGGTGTTCTGCTTAGCCAATATAAGGCTGAACAAATGCTCATATTTACACCAGGATCATAGTGATTTGATTGTAGAGCAGAGTTAATTCTGCAATGAATGTTAGACTGCAAGAATTCTCGCAGCGGTCATTCCACATGGCTGGTGGACCAGGTCTGTTTTTCAATGAGGGCAATGATAACTACAAAGCTTCTGTAACACAAGAGCCATGGAGATCGAACTTTCCTCATTGTCACATGAAGAGGTTGAGATTTTTGGTCACCATGTGTAATCTTTATATTTACTGTGAGCAGCATGCTACTATAAGCATGCACACAATACTCTGCCGGTGCATTATTTGGTTTGCTGCCATGTTGCTTGGTTTCTAGTATAAACAAGCTTATGTTTTCCATGTTTTACAGTTATTCAGACCAATGCACTAGACTAGCTGAAGTTTAGTTTCATGCCAAGATAAAGAAGACTGGATGTTTAGAGTGTGCCACTGTAACAGCTTGTAGTCTCTTAATTTACACATTACAGTTGATTTTTAGTTTCTGTTCTTGTACAAAAACCCATACTGTGGCATTTTATATGAGGAATGCTGAGATTTTAGCCTCTCTAACGAGGAAACCCCCCTTCTTATTGCCCACCCACAAGCCTGCCCACAAGCCTGCATTTCAGCAATCAATTTTACAATAAAAGAATCCTAATGAAGTAGTGCAGTTGTACAAAAGCCTCTTATGGTCTTCCATTCAGAAATTCAATCTAAAGTGAGGTATATTCTCACACAAGCAGTGCAGACAGAGCAACAGAGGAAAAAACAACCTTATTAAGCAAATTCTTTTTCATTAACCCCGGGAGCACCGATTACTTTAAGCATATTTATGGTTCAGCTTTAAGGTAAAGGATGCTCAAGTTAGCTTAGCCACATGTCTTTTATAGCCCAGTAATAAACTTTTATCAGGAGGAGAATTTAATGAGCCAGGCTTGTTAAATGTTTCAGTGCTACTGAAAACGAAAGCAGTCATCGACCTCTGCACAGGCCAACGTGCTGTTTTAGCGCTACCATTTTAGCCTAACAAACAGCTCTGAAGGAAGTCTCCTGAAAGCGATACACATGTTGTGGAAGCCTATGTATGTTAATTTTAATGCATCTATATTTTTGGCAACTTTAGTGAGTTGTGCAATTAGAATTTTGTCAATTAATTTCTTTTATTTCATGATAATTTGTTTGTATTTCATGATTTCAGCGGAATCTTCAGCAAAACAGTATCAGCCAAAAAAAAATTATGTTTAATCAATAATCATTCAGTTCTAGTCTGAACCCTATGTTAATAAAGCTAGTAAGAAGGAGAGCTGATTATCAAAATGAGACTCTTTAGACTATAAGTTGCTAATTGCAGTTATAATGACCTTTCCATTTCTCTCTAAAGTGGGTGGAAAATAAGCTAGAACCATAAGTACCATTGATTCCTATTGCAGTCAGTTCTTGTCAATTTTTAGAATATGCAGTGATAAAATGTTCTTTAGGTCAAAGAGTAAACACAAACTATACAAATTAGCCTAGCGCTATGTGGAAATGCAATGAACATGTAGATATTCTTGTAATAACATCAACTTTCTCAGAAAGGATAACTTTACAGCACAAGGAGCTGAAGTTCTTAACTGAATGTACAGTAATGTTACAAGATTTGATTCCATTTTTGACCGTTTCTTTTGATCCATTCATCAGGAAAGGTTGATATTTCATTTGACTTTAATAATAATAGTAATAATAATAATAATAATAATAATAAAAGACATAGAAACTCTAACACTATGGAGGAATAATGCAATTTAAGGCACTTGTACAGTGTATTCTAGCACATTTTTTGTGTCCGCTTCAGCGTTCCATAAAACTCTGGAATACAGTGTCAGTGTCCAAAACACACAAACACACTTTCTCTCTCTCACTCTTTCTCGCTCTCTCACAATCTGGAAAGCAAATGTTTTTTCCTTGCTCTCCGTATTGCGTTGCACTTGCGATATAGATACATTAATCAGCCAACATATTAACCCCACCTGCCTAATATTGAGTAGGTCCCTAATGCTGCTGAAACAGCTCTGAATGTGGTGCACTGTGTTCTGACCCCTTTCTCTAAGACTCCACATTCACTTTTTAAACCACAGTAATGTTATGGCTGATTAATGTGTGTGCATATCATCGTCAGTGTCCTCAAAAACAGGATTAGCATTGTGTATAGGAGGGAGATGTGTAAAGCAGCTGTTTTACACATCTCTTCATTTAAACAAGACAGCAGAACAGCATGTGACAAGTAGAGCCTACCTTGTAATTCTGTGTTTACTTCGAGTTAGATCAGATCTGTTTATCTTCATTTAGCCTGCGGCCTTTTGCTGTTGCTTTTTGGTGTATTTCAAACTCCATGACAGTTCACTATGTTGTTATTCTGGGATTGTACTCTGATTACAGATCCTTTAACAAAGTCACAGAGTTTGTTAATTGGCCAGCTTCTGGATGATTTAGGCCTGGAAAATGTATCTGAAAATTGCCATTTTAAGTTTAAATTCTGAATCTTACATCTACTGTGCAGTGATACAATGCAGAAATATTCTCACTGTTTTCTTTTTTTAACACATTAAATTACATTTTGTGAGCTAAGAAGCAGAAATTGCTAGAAAAAATACAAAAATATTTTGTTTGTATTATACTCTCATTTATTGCTCATTGAAACAATTAGAGGGCTTATGTTTGTGTTCTTAACCACCAGTTGCTAAGTATGAACAACAGCTGCTTTACTCTAAGCTGCTGGAACTACTTTTTTTGTGTGAAAGAAACTGACAGTACTAAAATCAGGTATCAGGTACATTGGCGGCCTGTTACCAAATTGCACTCATAACGTTATTCACTCATATTTTGTGACTTAACTGATTTTACCTTAAAGTTACTGTCATGTGTAAAGAACAACCATCCTTTACATAATTCGTCATTTTGTAAATAAAATTCAGAAGTGCAGAACTACATTGTTAATAATAAAAGGGTTTTTTGAGTGATGCCATGGAAAAACTGTTTGGTTTCCTGAAAATCGTAGGAAACACTGAACTTTGCCCTTTCTACTTAAAAAAAGCTATGAACATGTAATGGCAGATGTCATATCATCACTGTAAGTAGCTCCAAAATCGTAACTTTACAAGAGAAGTCAGATATGTTCCTAACTTCTAATGTAAGTTAATGGAAGTAAGTTGTAGCCAGTGGTGACCTAGTGGTTAGGACCTTGCCCTTGTGAACAGAATGTCGCAGGTTCAAGACCCGACCCAGGTAACGCAGAGGTCCCCTTGAGCAAGGTACAGTTCCACTACACTGTTCCCCGTGTGCACATGTAATGGATTAAATGCAGAGGTCACATATCGTTGTGGTGCACTTTGTGCTTATTGGAGTCTGTTCACAATGACAAGTCGCTGGAAGAACATTTAAGACAAGTGATTTTGTGCATTTCTATCGGTCTGTTCATGGACGTTTCACACAATGTAAAGGTCAGCTGCTGGGGCTGATTTGGAAAAAATAAACAAAAAAACAAAAATGGACATAAGTGTTTACTTAACTCTTTTCATGTTCTTTAAACTTTATAAAAGTTCTTTACACTCAATAAAAGGGTCATCTGAAGTACTATCCATTGAAATCCATTGTACATGTAATTGATAAAGATGTACTTGATTACATTTAAAGTTTTTGGCAAAACAACAATATTTGTGCCAATCACATAATAATATAGTTATTATTATAGTTGATATTGATATAATAATACAGTCTTAGTTGTTATTATGACCTTGCTACAGTCCATCAGTAAAGCACAGAGTTCCTTTTTAAGGCTCGTTACACCCTTTAACTCAGTCAACAGCATTAATCACTGTGCAAATACAACACACAACACTCTTGCACTTACACGAATAAAGGTTTGCTTATTAATTGACACGGAAATGCTTTGAAATTCTGATTTCGGTTTTGGTTCTGGACAAAATCTAACATGACCTACACCTGCCTACATGCTGCTTTTGCTGCAGAGGCCTCATACTGTTCTTATGAACTTTAGTTTTATACATCGTAAATATACTGTTTGAGTTGCAGTGCTTGGGACTTTGGCTAGACTTAAGTTAATACAACAGAGTACACATTAGGCAAGGTGCCCACTGACCTGTTATTCCTGTAAATGAGCTGTAAAACAGACCCCTGTTTTTTGCCATTTGCTGACTTGTCAAATCTGAAGACATCTGCTTTTTTTTAAAACTTTGTCTAAATAATGTTTTGACAGTTTTTTTTCTAGAAACTTTTTTTTCTAAACCATTGTTAAAAGCACTTTTTGACATTTAACCTCAAAAGTGCTTTAGGCATCTGTAAGTAATCCAAAATCAAAGTCGAAAAACACGCAGGGTCAAAACGGGCAAACGGGAGTACGTAGATATCCAAAATCGAAAAGCCAAAGTCCAGAAACAAGATCAAAATACCAGAATATACACTATAAGAAAAACGCTCATAATCGGCAAGAATACACAAGACTTCGCATCTCCCCGATGTTCCGGGAAATCTTAAATAAGAGCCCTAATGAGGGCCTGATGCACCGCACCTGGATGGAGGGCTGGCTCAGAGGGATTAGTATTCTGGTGACCTTTCCCGTCCACCAGGTGGAACCTTAGCTCCGGTACCTCCTGAGTGGGGCGTGGCTCTCACACAGGTAAATGTTTTTAGTTGTTGTTGAACACCACAGAAAATCTTTCCTCCCTACAGCCATCAAACTCCTCCTCCTGAAACCTGCTTACATAACCAGCTGTTACCACTGATGAGGTACTATAATGTATTGTAGATATTGTACACAATACTTATTGCACATTTTATTACATTTTTAATGTCAAGTATGTGCAATGTCCTGTCTGCTGATGTAGTTACTGTATTTAATTATACATTACATATATATTTATACCACGCTTGCTTGGTATCTTGCAAAAACCTTCCTGGAAATGCAATATATGCATCCTCCCATGTGCACTTTTATTAGGTGCAGTACTCACTTAAAGCACAATAGTGTTCATGTAACTGTTTACACTGTATATATTTAAAGTAAGTATAGTGTAAAGAATGTTTATAAAGTATATTTTGACTCAAGAGCAATTATATTTAATTTTATTCTTTTTAACTTTTATTTAGATTTTTTCAGATACAGTTACAGTTGACTCATGTAAGAGCTGATCTCTTGCTTTTTCCTCATTTTTCACTCAGTTGAACATTTATAGCAGTCCATCTCTTACGGTCATACATCACCATTAATTATACTATTATAGTAAAATAGTCAATATCTTAATAGATTTATTAAACATAAATTAATTTTATATTATTTTAAACCCTTTTTTGGAAATGGACTTTACACATACAATACATCATACAGTGCTATATAATAATTATTGCCATTATAATTGTGTTGCTCCTTATACACTGATCAGTCATAACATTTATACTACTTGCCTAATATTCCCCCTCATGCTGCAGAAATAGCTCTGACTGTTCTGCACTGTGTGTTCTGTGGGGGTCACACCAGAACGCTTCCTATATGCATTAGTAAGCCTTGGACGGCCATGACCCTGTCACCGGGTCAGTGTTTGTCCTTCCTTGGATCACTTTGGGTAGGTACTAACCACTGCACTCCGCAAGACCTGCTTTTTGCAGATGCTCTGTCTCAATTGTCGCCCATTTTTCCAGCTTTCAACACATCAACTGTTGGTTCGCTTGGTGCCTAACAAATTCCACCCCTTGGCAGGTGGCTTTGCTTGTGTTGTTCACTTCACCCATTAGTGGTTTTAATGTTGTTGCTGATTGGAGTCAAAAACATGTAGTATGCAAAACTGTCACAAATTAATATAAAGCATTTTGGAAAGACACTGTGTTATAAAACTCCGACATTTTACACCTGTGTTGCACTGAATCAAAATATAAAGCACTAATTACACTCTTTGTAACAAAACATACATGTTCCTCAAGTACAGATCATGCCATAAAATGCTCAGGAATATTGCATATTGTGTCAAAATAGCAAAGTTTGTCACAAAGATGATAAAATACCATCATATTGTACGCAATCATATTGTCCATCTCTACTCAGGTATTCTTAAAACACATGGAAGGTCTGAGTGCTAACATCACAACAGGGGTTTGTAAGTTAAGGGTAGTTCTTTTTGTACAGTATATGTTTATAAGTATTTATAAAATTGTGTAGAGACTGCGTGAGACTAAGTACTAATCCTCTACTGGCAACAACTTAAAAATGGCATTTTTTTGTATCTTTCAGTTGAGTTTAGCAATATATATATATATAAAATATGCCATAACGTATTTTACAGGCCATATTTATATTTATTGTTTAAGTTTCTTCTAATATGATAAATACAGCAAGTTAACAGGTGTGTTCCCTGTAGAGAGACTGTGCATTCTTTAACGTCAAAAATCAACAAAGCATTTCATATGACCTGAGCGCTCAAGCGCTGTCCTGCAACTGTATGTGTACATTTACTTTCTTTAAATACGTTGCTGGTTTTTCTTTAATATTTCGTATATATTTTGTACAGGTAAAACAGCCTGGGGTCACATTGACCCCAAAAGAACACTGATGCATACAACATGTCTACAGGAACATATCATCATGTTCATTTTATGAATACGCAGTTGTTAAATTAGTAAAAGTCATTAAATATAAAACCAAAAAAATGTCAGTCATTTATTTAGAGATGTTGAATTTTGAATTGACCCCAAAGACAATAGGAGGGTTAATTTACTGCAAGCTGAGGAAAAAGAACATTCTGACTGTAGGAAATAGGTTTAATGTTGTGTCCCCAAACTTCTGGCTGACGGAGTGTAGATCAACAAACACAGTGACACCGCAAAAGCACTTTGACCTGCTCGCTACTGTTGTTCAGCTGTAAAATAAGCAGTTTATATTAAGCTCTGTGTGCCGTGCTGAGGTGAGGAGTGTGTAGAGTTTGGCTTACCTTCAGAGCAGTTTTTCTCTGTGTGTTTGGTGTGCGTGTGCACGCGTGGGTTCTCTCCAGAGAAGCCCGGTCACTGAGCACAGGAAGTCCGGAGCCTTATAGTGAGGCAGTCCTCAGCGTGGAGGAGCAGGGAGCTGCTGGCTGAGTGAGAGATGCCTGCGTGTGCGACTGCATGTGTGCATGTTTGTGTGTGTGTGCTCGTGTCCACGTGGGAATGGGAGCCGGTTTACCCGCCTCTCTCACTGATTATGCAGCCTCTCCTTCCTTTTCTTTCACTCTTTCAGTTTTCGTTCCGTTTCCTTCTGAAAGGAAGTGGGCTCATTTTTCTTGTGAATGATGTTTATGTATAAAACGGTGAAAATTTGATTGGTGTTTGATGTGTGTCTGTTTAGTGTGTATAGCTGTATACAGTGTGTTACAATGAGCTGTGTGTACACACACACAACTACACAGTGATCAGTGTCCAGAACTCCTGCAGGCAGTCTGCTTTGCTGTCTCCCTCTCTTTGGCTCTCACCCTCTCTGAATGGTAACTTTATAACAAAAGGGGAAATGTTATTAGATATGATGAATATTAATGTAGATTTTATTGTAAGCAGTTTTTGACCATTTATATTGTTCCATTTAGCAGGGGAAGTGACAAAGTTGCAGATGTTAATATTATTATTATTGATTTAATGATTATACATATATGCAAGGTAAAATAACTTGACAGATTTATCTGTCTTAAGACTTTATTTCATTGAAGGAAAATGACAAACCGTATCCTGACAGATTTTTGTCTCAACTCCATAAAAATGCTGGAATGCCAGTTGGACAGTCTCATTGTATAAAACAAAAATTCCCCTGTCCTCTATCTCTCTCTCTCTCTCTCTCTCTCTCTCTCCCTCTCTCTCTGTCTCTCTCTTTCTC
>JBBPDA010072202.1:0-12674 GCA_037974385.1 Arnoldichthys spilopterus | reverse complement strand
AAGGAATTTAGAAGTAAAAAATATTACAAAAGAATAGAATATGTATTATAAAATGCAAACAGATAAAAAAAACCTATAATAATAAGAAATGACACTAAACAATAAACCTAACAATATACAGAATAAGCAGTTTAAACAGTAAATACACACCTTTAACAATATATACAGACAAACACTATATTCAGGCCAAATGAGTTTTAGTTTTACAGGTGATTTGCCAGAATATACATAGAAAGATAAGCTAAATGTGCAATGGCGTAGTGGAAATGGCAATATACAGATAGATGAGTTAACTTCAAGAACTGACGGTTCACTTGCTGACTAATATCCCACCCTTTTGGCAGGTGCCATTGTAATGAAATAAATAGTCAATGTTAATCATTTTAACTGTCAGTGGTGTTAATTTTACGGCTGATTGGTGTATATCCGGATCCAGTCCGGACATGAAGCGCGGTAAACAGCCTTTTAATGTGTCGTAAACTGCATTAGATAGATTTTATTTGGCACCTGCAATAACCACAGAGGCTACATCACTACCCAGCAATTAAAACACTGTTTGATTGACCTTCTTCGTGTGCCTGGGACACAGCGAAGGCTGCAATTGCGCCCCCCCCACCCCCCCACCATCACCACCCCTCGCTCTCTGATCAGCTGAAATGAGTTTCATAATGAGACACCTCAACACATACAGCAGACAGACGCTGGCGCAGTGAATTCTGATTGGATTTGCATTTTTTTCTCCCTCTCTGTGACATTCAATTGAGAAAACAGAGAGACGGTGCTTTAAAAAGGCTGCGGTTCTTCAGTCCTTGAATCACTCTCCTAATTTTACTCCGGGTTTTGTGTCAGAAACTCATTGACCTGTTTTGTCGACTCTTTTAAATAGGCTTGTCTGACCTACACTTTCTTCATTTCGCATATTAAGGTGGCGAGGGTTGCGTTCATGAAGCCAGTGCTTCGCCAAATGAGACATCACAGAGCTCTTGGAGGGTTGTATTTTTGTCGCTCAGCATATTAGTGCTAATTAGACAGTGCAACAGCTTCACACTGAGAAAACTCAAATCGGATCGAGAACAGACGGTGACGTAATGAAAGAAAATAGAAACACAGGCAATGGAAAAAGACAAAGTTCCAAAAAGCAGAAGCAGGTTGATGTATTAAAGTCCTACAATAGCAGTTTAACTTGCATTAAAATCACCTCTCGAAGCTCTTTCAGCTTAAATGACGTGAGGCATATGACCGAACATTTAACATGCGGTGAAGGGAGACACTACTTGCAGAAATGGGGATTTTTGGTTTTAGATTTGCGGATGAACTGAATTCATTAGATGTCTGTTGTTTAAAAACGTCACAACTCAACAGTAATTGTGTTTATTTCAGTGTGTTTGGTCAGTTCATGTTGTCTGACTGAATCCTTCAGAACTGAGCGACTTTAATGAAGGCTTAGCCTTGCCCACAGTTTTGTGGTCTTTTCATTTGAAAGTCAATAATATTCTTCACTTTACCTGTCATTTGTCATAAAGTTAAGGCTAACTCGTGTGTGTGTGTGTGTGTGTGTGTGTGTGTGTGTGTGTGTGTGTAGTATATATACAAAAATGGGCATTGGAGGCCTAGTGGTTAGGACATTGCCCAGATATAGTCCCAGCCCAGGCACCACTGAGGTTCCCTTGAGCACTGTACTGTCCCACTACACTGCTCCCTGGGTGCTGTTGATGCAGGGGTCACATTTCATTGTGCATGAGTGCGTTTATAATGACAAATAGTCACTTTCACTTTTCACATATATATATATATATATGAGAGAGAGAGAGAGAGAGAGAGAGAGAGAGAGAGAGAGAGAGAGAGAATATGAGAAAACACATATATCTGCATTTTTGTGTTTTTAGTTTTTATTTTCTGCATCAACCCAACAGCTGGCCCGTACATTATGTGAAACTTTCATGATGAACGGACCAATAAAAATGCTCCAAAATCACTCGCTCTAAAATTCTCTTCCATTAACTTACAATAGAAGTAAGGAACATTTTTTGCCTTCTCTTGTAAAGTTGCAATTTTGCAGATACCTGTTTTTTCATGGAAAGCAACTACACTATGTATATAGTGCTTACGACTTTGCCCTTGTGAACAGAAGGTTGCAGGTTCAAGTTCCTGGGGTTCCCTTGAGCAAGGCACCATCCTGCTACACTGCTCCTGGGGTGGTGTTGTGTTGTCACAATGACAAATAGTCATGTTCACTTTCATATTTATCTATTCATATATAAATGAAATAAAGCAGCAGAACATTTAAACCCTGTAATTGGAGAGGTTCATATGGATGTAGTGTTGCTACGTGTTGAGATCTGTGCTGATCCATTTACCTGTGATTTATGATATTTGAGGTAAAAGCTAAGCTTCTTATTTTGTCACAGCATAGACAAAAAAGAAAGGCAGTGCATTATGCATCAGAACCACAGCTTTAGCAGGACAGGAGTGGAAGCAAAGAAGTGAAACGGTAAGAAGGAAAAGAATGAGAGACATTACAGAGTGAAACACATTAAGGGAGTCAAGAGGAAGGGTGAGTTCTTTTCACATGCGCAGCTGTATCAGTGCTTTTACTTTTAGACATTTGACATTTCAGCATTTAAGTCAAGTCAAGTCACTTTTATTCATATACTGTAGCACATTTAAAACAGAAGTTGACCCAAAGTACTTTCCAGTCAAGGCAAATGGGTTCCTACTGCAAGAAAACTTGAATTAAAGGAATGAAGGAAGCACAAATAACAACAGGAAAAACAAAAAAACAGAAGAAAAAATAGAAAATAGAAAATATAAAAATAGACTTGGCAACCAGGGAAAATTTGAAATCAGAATCAAAGTACAGCCTTAAGAAAACCCAGAACAGATTAGTACATAAAGAACACACACCGACCAGCCATAACATTAATACCACCTGCCTAATAGTGAGTAGGTCCCTCATGCAACTGAAAGAGCTCTGACTGTGGTGCACTGTGTGTTCTGACCTCTTTCTATCAGAGTCAGCATCACTTTTCACACCACAGTAGCTCTTCTGTGGGACCAAACAGGCTAGCCTTTAATCCCCACATGCATCAGTGAGCCTTGGGTATCCATGGCCCTGGCAAATTTACCAGTTGTCCTTCCTTGGATCACTTTTGGTAGGTAATAACTAGTGTACACCTGGAACACTCCACAAGACCTGTTGTTTTGGAGATGCTCTGACTCCAGCCATTATAACAAGACCCTTGTCAAAGTGACTCAGATCCTTATGCCCGCCCATTTTTTCTGCTTCCACCACATCAACTTCAAAAACTGACTGTCACTTGCTGCCTAATATATCGCACCTCCTTGACAGGTGCAATTGTAATAACTAGATCAGTGGTGTTAATGTTATGGCTGATCAGTGTAAATAGGACAGGTATGGGTGGACTTATTTAACTGATTTTTTATTTTTGCATAACTAAATGGTTAAGATTTAAACAATCATTCTGATTGGGTTTGGTGTGAAACACTCCATTCTAAAGAAACAGAGTTAGAACTGTTCAAAGTGGTGCTGAATGGAACCAGATATCTGGTTCCTCTAAAAGCTCCCTCAAAGACATGAAATTGTCATGAAGACACTGTCTGATGCCAGAGACATTTTTTATAGAAAATATTTTGGCCTAAAACTAAACCTATTTTTGGTTTGGGGGTACATGCAGCGTGTTGTAAGGCAAATAAGTCCACATGGAAATCTTTTTTAGTTCAGATTCACTGTGTAACCATAATCAGAATTTGATAGAAACACTCAGAAGACATGTATAGGTTCACTGGTGGGATTGGATAGTGAATGCAATGGTTCCATTCACCACCACTGTAAGCAAACCATTTCAGATCAAACCTACTCTGAAATACTGACAAACATGACTGGGCATGTGGTGGTGTAATGGTTAGGGAGTCCTTCTGTAACCTGAAGGTCACTGGTTCAAATCCCAGACCAGTACAAATACTGCAGAGGTCCCCATGAGCAAGGCACCATCCACAAGTACTGCTCCCCAGGTGCTGGCCATATCAGCTGCCCACTGCTCTTAAATGGATGGGATAATGCAGAGGTCACATCGTTGGGGTGTGTTCACAGTGCAAATAATCACTCACTCACTGAATTATGAGAGTGGGGTCTTTAAATAATTGGTCAAATTCCCCTTGTTCATGTATCCATTAACACCTATAGGTTCATAATTAGGCATAGCTATTGTTGACAAACGTTAAGAGTATGTGCTTAACAACCCAAAGGTTCAGTGGTCCTCAGGGACCCCCAGACACCCCTCTGCAACATATTCTTTGCATTATCCCTGTGTGTTATGAGGGTTGGGTTAGAGCAAATACCGGGAGGTTCCCTTTGAGAACCTCTGCCATAGATGTGTCAGAAATGGGGATAATTGGTTGAGCATGGGTGGACTTGAGGGACTTAAACCTCGGCTGTCCACTGACCTCAGCACTACCATGCTGGAGGGCGAACCAGTAAGGGCACTTTACTTCATATGAAGTGGGAGTGCATGGACATACAAACCTTTAGGTCAGATGTCTAAAGTTTTATTGAAGAAATACTAAACGGGGTGTACGATTTTCTTCTGGCCTGTGTGTTCTTCAGTATTGGCTGCCCTTTCGCCCTTCATCGAGTGGATCCAAACAGCTTTTGTGCTGGGGTGCAGATTTTTATTAAAGACTGGAAATCCTCAAAACAACTGAGTCCATCTCTGTGGTTTATAGAGTCTGGCAGATCAGCTCCAATGGGGAATCAGGAGGTCAAAGAGTGACCATCAGAGATATCGTTATTATACTCATGCTGCTTCCAAAACAAATCAAAAAATATATATTTCACCCAGTGTTGCTGCCTTAGGAAAGCCTTAGAACTCAGAAGCAGTAAATTATTCTTATATATCTTAACCAAAAGGGCTTGTACTGTACGTTTATCTTCTTTTTGTTTTTTTATATTCCCATAGGTCCACTTAAAACATTTGTGCTGCTTTATGTACCAGAACCAGTCATAATTTATTTATTTTCCAACCTCTCTCAACCCCTTAGAAGTTAAACTGGCTTTTTCTGTGACTGTGCCTTTAAGATGGACATATGTTTCAATGAAGCGTTTCACCCTGAAGCACTTTATATAAACCATCAGCCATAACATTAACACCACGGACAGGGAGTGTTAACAATGTTGACTGTGTATTTAATTAATTACAATGGCAGCTGTCAGGGGGGTGGGATATATAAGCCAGCAAATGAACAGTTAGTTTTTGAAGCTGTTGTGCTGGAAAAATGGGTGAGCATAAGAAACTGAGGCACTTTGACAAGGCCCTTATTGTGATGGCTAGACGAGTCAGAGCATCTCCAAAGCGGCAGGTCAGGTTTCAGCTGCATGAGGGACCTATTCAATATTAGGCAGGTGATACAGCTGATTGGTGTAACTGCAGTGTGAACGGGTGGAGGTAAACTGCTGTAGGCAGAATAATTGGATATTGTTGGTTTTTAGTTTTGGTTTTTGCTGCATAGTTTCCATACACAGACTGCATGAAATGGGGAATGAACATTGTGATTAATTGGCTTATTCTTTACACTCATATAGTAATTTAAATACATTTACAATACTGAAGCTTTGTACATGGTGCAGGACAAAACCAGTTTCTTCTGTAAATGGGTAATGAAATTTCAGATTTGACCAAATCCAATTTGTTTGGTCAATATCTTCTTATATTTTCTGAACATCTACACTGGTTGCCATCGTAACAACATGCATACGTGCAGTGTTTGAGAACAGGACCCAAATGCAGGCAGAGCTAATGGACACCACCTTCCCTGCCCTGGGCTTGAACCAGCACAGCCATGTGTGTGAGGCAAAGGCAGTATGGTTTGTGTCACCAGGCGAGGGCGGGCCGTGTTGAGAAACTAGTCAAGTTAAGAGACCCTATGGCGAAAAGAGATGGAAAATGGCTGGATGCCCATTGTCTTCCCCTTTCACAGGATGTAAACATGGTGTGATGTTGGCTAGTGTAGCTCACAAGTGGTTAGCAGAGAGCTACGCTGGGCTAGTAAGGTGGTACACATATGCACAGATTGCCTCCACCATGGCAAAGCGTTGCCAATGCCCCAACCCATCCATAAAACCTGAAGACACAAACACCAGGAGCAGGAGCAGTGGGCTGCACATCTGTGCCCAGGGGACTTATGTGCTTTGCCCAAGAGTACTTTAGCCATGGATGTGGGGGGGGAGCACTGTTCACTCACTAACCCTCACACATTTTCCCTGCCGGTCCAGATGACTGACCCTTTTCTACAGCCATTAGGCCAGGCCTGCTTGCCCAGTCTATACCTCTGTGATGATCTTACTGACTATTCACACTTCAATCACATTCTCATTGGCTACCACATTTCCATCTTCCTTGTGCGGGTCTCTGTGGCGCAAACGACTAGTGCATTTAGCTGTTAACCGAAAGGTTGGTAGTTCGAGCCCACCCAGGCATGTTGATTGACTAATTGATTGATTGATTGGTGTCTTTGAGGGGCAGTGGTGGTCTAACGGCTAAGAAGTTGCCCTGTGACCTGAAGGTTGCGAGGTTTAAATCCAAAGTGCATGAACCACTGAGGTACCATGAGTAAGATACCATCCCCAAGCTAAGGTACTGCTCCCTGGGTGCTTCCCATGTCAGCTGCCCACTGCTTCTACATGGATGGGTTAGATGCAGAAGCTGAAGTCACATTTCTTTGTGGTGCATTGTGTGCTGTGCTGTGGTGTAAATCCGAGTTATTTCATTACAATTGCACCTCTCAGGGAGGTGGGATATTTTAGGCAGCAATGACAAATAACCACTTTAATCTCCCTCTAAATAGTTATGAACACTTCAGTCGTGCTTTCATTGGCTATCTACACTTCAGTTACACTCTCAATTGCTATCTAAACTTAAGAGACACTCTCCATGACTTGTAAGGATGCAGTGAATCATTTGCCTCCCAACAGCCAGGAACAGCACAGCGTTGCATTGTGCATTTAACTCTACTACAGACGATCTGCAAGAACAACACTACAAGTCCCATTGAAGGGAACGAGGAACACGTCTAGGATGTAAAGTCAAATTTGAATGTGTTGGTGCTTGTGACATCAGGACCATGATGAATTCCAAGCTCAGTAATTTGCACATATGGATTGTATGGGCTAGAGAGTGAATAGTGCGTTTTAAATCTTTAACAAAGTACATCAAACTCAAATAAAAAATGTATAGGTTTTCCATAAAGTGGGCTGTTTAAATGTATACTGTATAAATGCTACATGCCCTACAGTCCTACTTGAGGTGCGTCTAAACCTCTCTTCAGCATGCTAGAGCAGTGGATAGCTCTTGGCCACTCATCCTGTCACTCCTGCAGTAATCTATAGCTCTTAATCCTGCTTCTGAATTCTCTAGACACCCCCTCTGTGGAATGACTCATCCTCAGCCCCCTCGGGTCAGGGAACAGGAAGTTCTCCCGGTGTTTGGCTGCCTTCCACTGATTAATGAGGATACCAGCAGAGGTCACACAACAGCATCTGGTGGAATAATTGGTACAATCAAGCAAAGGTGTTGCTTACCTGAAAGCAGCAGGTTCAAGACTTTTGCATACTGTGGCTATAGCTGATAAGCAGTATGGAGTAGTTACGTGTGAGAATATGTGAGAGGAATATGTATAAAAAGTATAGACAAGATAAATAAATAAAAAATAAAAAAGAATAAAAAAAAACAACTAAAGTAATATAAAATATATAGAATGAAAATGCTAAACAAAAATAATTTAAGCATTAAATTAATAAAATAATAAAACATACATAAACAAATAAATCAACATAAAAATATAAAATATAAAAATATATATACAAAATGTAAAAAAATATAAAATGTAAAATACACACACACACACAAACACACGCACACGCACATACATGGGCAGCGGTAGCCTAGTGGTTAGGAACTAGCCCCTGAGGTACCATGTGCGCATGTGTAATGGGTTAAATGCAAAGGTCACATTTCAATGTGATGCACTTTGTGTGATTGAGTGTGTTCACAATGACAAATAAGTAACTTTCACTTCATGCAGTACTGTGCAAACGTCTTAATACATTAAAGACATTTTTCTCAGCAGTGAGTTTCTCACTCTCTGCAGCAAAAAATCCAAGTCAACATTAGAATCAGTGCAATCAAACAAGAAAACAGTTAAAACAATGAGGATGAGTTGTTGTGTGTAAACAGCATTTGATTATCTGTGAACAGGTTGGAAGAACACAGGCTTGGCTCCGGAGTCCATGCCTCCAATCACTGCATGTATACATTTATTTATTTATTTATTTTTTTTTTTTTATTTATTTCCGATGTGGCAAGAAAACAGGTGCTTACAAAAGGGAAAGAAAATGCAGGATGTTCTTTTCAGTGAAGCGTACTTTTCTTACTGATTGACACTTTAAAAGGCTGCTTACAGCAAACATCTCTTTCGCATTGAGTGACCTGTCTCTGCTAACTACTGCAGGTACAAAGAATTCAGGAAAATAAAAGGGTGCACAGAGAATCTGAAGGGTTCCTAATAGCTCCTCATAGATTCTGAATTATTCCACCTCAACTACACACACAATTAGACCCTCCCAGAATTATCAGGCATGGCCTGTGCAGGTGCAAATGTTCTTTGATTGGTCTTCGGTAAGAGTTGTTCAAACTCAGAGTGCTCTCTGCCTTAGTGTTCTTGTCTCACATTTGCTCACTGAAGTGATTTCTGTGACAGAGGAGCACTGTGATTACGTGTGACAAGTGCTAATTATTTTTCCCTTCTTGGCAAATACTGTCTGCGTTAATCGTTTTTCCACTGCATGGTACCATCTCGACTCGACTTGCTTTTTCTTACCTGGTACCTTGTTCATTTTCCATTGTAGTTAGTGGCCCCTCAGTGTATCTGGTGATGACTCAAGAAACATTCGTGACATCTTCAGCACCACAAACTCGCAACAATGGAGAAGGTGAATGGGACGGTGTTCCATGGCTGGTTTGGGCAGGACTTCCAAAGATGTGTCATGAAAAAGGGACAGTTCTCTCTGACCAATCAGTAATCATATCATGTCTTATACTCATACTCAGCTCACTTCAGAGTCATGATGGAGTGGGGACAAAAATAGCCCCAGGAACTAGGCACTAAGTATTAGATTCCTTAATGGAGACCCAAAAAGGTGAGTAGGGTCAAGTCAAAGATCGCTGGAACCATGCACTGGAAAAGCACCGTGGGTGAACCTCAAGCGTGTATAAACAAAACAGAAAAATAAACATTTATTCATTATGTTTCATAAAAACAACAGTTTCTTCAAATAAATGCTATATCTGGCATAATGAGCAGTAGTAGCCTAAGCCTAGTAGTTAGGGACTTGCCCATGTGACCGGAGGGTCACCACTGAGGTACCCTTGAGCAATGTACTGTCCTGGTGCACTGTTCCCCAGGTGCTGTTGATATCTGCCTGCTGCTCCACATTTGGATGGGTTAAATACGGAGGTCACATTTTGTCATGTTGCACTTTGAGTGATGGGGTCTGTTCACAATGACATATAGTCAATTTCACTATTTTCCCACAAATCACATGAGGTGCTGCTTTTCCTTAGTAGGGGTGCAACAATGAATCAGAGCACTGACCAGAATAGTACACAATCCGATGTATTGATGTGATGTGAAAATCGATGTGTATCCACTCTACAGTTAATTTGAGCAGTGTTTTGTACTGACAAGCTGCTTTTGCTTATGATGACACTGCTGTATTTGACCCATAATCATAAAATGTTCACGTTATAATTTGTTTGCATGTGTCAGTTCATGGAAATGTAGCAGACTGTGTGAAATTTCATCGTATTTCATACTGAGCGCAGACCCTGCATCCAACCCAGTCAACCAAATTGCATTGAACAGAAAGGCTAAAATAAATTGATGTCTGTCTGAATCGTGATGAAACTTGCAATTTACACCCCAATGTCTTAGCCCCCATGAACTGCAACCAGCTACTCTTGCTGACCACCAAGGTGAGGTGTATTTCACCTCGAGAAGTCCTATGTTTGTACTCCTTATGGTTAGCAAATCTGTAAAGCACAATCGAAGTCATTCCAGTCTTCATGCGTGTTTTTCAAATGCTGAATGCAACCGTGGCTTTAAATCAGCACTGCCAGTTTCACCTCGTTGAAGGCAATTCTACTCAGTGTGTTCACTCCAGACAGTGACTGAACAACAGTGTGGGCTCATTCATCTCCGATGGAAGGCAAGACAAAGACTAGTTTGTAGAGCCTCTAAAAGGGCAGTCTTTCCGAAAAAAAGACATTGATCTTGCTCTCGCCGCCTCTTACACACAAACACACGCTGTCTCAAGCCCACACTCCCCCAGCGCACCTTTAATTTATGTGTCCGAGATAGGCCGCCGTGCTGGAAAGCACACTAAGGTGTTTGTCTCAAAAGTCAGCCTGTGTGAGTAGAGCTGCTGTCAGGAGGAGCTGATCAGTGGCCTGCGTGAGAAGATTCACAGCCCCTGGCCTCACAGATACAGAACAGATCACAGGCTGCTCTAACCAGACCTCGGCTTCGCGCCATGAGTCAGACCAGACGGGGGGGGGGATCTAGCAGAACCACCTTCCACCTTCACTTTTCTGCAAGTCAGGAATCCGTGGAGTGGGCAAGCAGCTGTGTTGTGTGTATGTAGCAGATGTTTCTGCTTTTGCTCAGTCATGTATGCATTATGGAGTTTCTCCTAATGCATCTAAATGTTTGCACATAATATAAGGGGATCATCATACAATGTAACGCTTTAAGTTCTCCAAATTCAGTGAAACGTTCTTTGGAGAACCATTTGCATAAATGGTGAGAGTGTGAAGAACTTGTTCACACTTTAAAAAACCTGGTATTATCTAAGCAATGGCTCGATCACCAGGAGATGGTGTGTTCAATTCCTGGTGATGATGCAGTCAGTGTGACTGGGTATCCAAGAGAGCCTCTACCTGAAAGGATAATTTGGTCCCCCTCTCTCAGTATGGACATTAAACCTCCAGGACCTGGGATATCTTCTACCAGCAGTGCATGCAGAAGGTGCACAGAATCATCAAGGACTACAAACACCCAGCAGGCAGATTGTTCTCCATGGTACAGTCTGGCAGAAGATGAGAGCTTCTAGTTTGTACCATCAGGCTCCTCAACATACAACACATCCCATATATGTGAACCTCTTGTCTGTACTGTTTCCTGTCTAATGCACAGCCATCACTGCTGCTATTGAATGCACACTGAGCTCCTAGGCGTGTAAGTTGTGTTTGTAGTGGCTCTTATTTATCTTCAATATGACGTTCTACTCATGCTGCTTACTTACTCACCCTTACCACATTTTCCCAGTGATTGAACCAGCAACCTTCTGGTCACATTAGGCCATGACTGCCCATTCAAGTTTTTGTTGACTTCCATCCATGGCTGCCATTCTTACCACAAAGTCTGCCAACTGTAGTAAGAGCTCTAACTCTTTATCCATCCATATTTGGAAGTGAAGGAAAGATTATGAAAATACATCCTACACCAAATGTAGATGTGATAATTAACATTGTTGGAGGTGTTCACCTGAAACCACATTTTATTCGATTTGGTGCGCACTGTGGTTGACAAACATATATATGCAGTGAAGATTTTCACAGACAGTGCAATGTCAGTGCAAGTTCCACAACGATGCTTAAAAATGTGCTGGAAGGTGTTAATGACACTCTGTTTCTTAATTGGAGAACGGTGTTAACAAATGTGTTTCATGAAAAATCGCATTAACACAATCTTCCACTTTCTACAAGCATGTTAAGGTTGTGGAGACACGTTAAGTTTTTTTAGATTTGCTTCTTTTATTTTGTTTCCTACTTGAGCTATGAGGCATGGAGGAACTTCATTTTGCCCTTATTTACTGCAGGGTGGATCATTGCAGCACTGGTCTTTCAAAAAGACCATCAACAGAGTATTCAAAGTGCTGCTGCTAGAATTCTAGGAAAAGTTGAGAGAGCACATTACACCAATCCTCAGGTCCTTACACTGCAATTATGGAGAACCATCCTCACCCATTTCACTCCATAAAGCCCTACAAGAGCAGAAAAGTAAGCTGAGCAGCTGAATGCTCCTGCTCCGCTACAGGAAGAGGCTTCCGCAGGTCATTTCTCACACTGGACTCTAATACTGTATATCTATACATCGGTTTATCCATGCATCAGTATTTGTACTATAATATGCACTGGGTACTTTTCCTCTGGTCACTTTACCACCACTTAATTCTGCATGGTTCACATTCTCTTGCACAATATTGTATGTACCAACTTACATTTGTGCAACAGTTGTATAGGTCAACACACACACACACACAAATATACATATATACTGTATATATGTGTGTGTATGTGTATATAGACATACACACACACACAAATATACATATATATACATAGATATTATTATGTATGTATATAATATAATAATATATTATTATATTATTTGACCCCTCGCTGATTTTGTAAGTTTGTCCAATGACAAAGAAGCTTCAGCTCCCTCCATAGGTTTTCTATTGGAAGCCACTCCTTTGTTGCCTTTGCTGTATGTTTTGGGTCATTGTCGTGCTGGAACACCCATCCACGACCCATTTTCAG
>JBBPDA010072142.1:0-12676 GCA_037974385.1 Arnoldichthys spilopterus | reverse complement strand
TTTAACCCATCACACGTGCACACGTGGAGCAGCGGGCAGCTACCAACAGCGCCCGGGGAGCAGTGTAGCGGGACAGTTCCTCAGTGGGGCCCGAGCTGGGACTCAAACCTGCGACCGTCAGGTCCCAAAACGCAGCGTCCTAACCACTAGGCCTCTACTGCCCAAACAATGGAGTGAACGATGCAAACAACTGTGAAATTGTAAAGTTTTGTAAACCTTTTCTAAAACTGTGTAAAGGTTTTGTGAAGTCACAAACTGTAAACCTGTAGTTGAAACGCAGTTGGGATTTCTTACTTAAATCTGTCCCATATTTAATCCCAGACTTGGGCACCCATCCTTTACTGCGGAAGTAGTGGTAGGCAGCGTAGGCGACCTCGAAGTTGGGCTGTACTGCGCAGAACATCTTCCAAAGTTGACGGACTGACAGGGGCTCCTGAAGAAACGAAACATGAGAAATTTCATTTGCTCTGAAGAATGTTGATGAACAGCACCGCACTCGACGTGGCATGAGGAACGCTTACCCCGTCGTAGTAGACCGACAAGCATCCCAATGCATAAACCAGGAAGAACGCCTGCAAAAACAAAAACAGCCTGAGCTGTGAGTGAGTTAAGGACCCTGCATTCTCAGTCGGTCTACGTGAGTGGGTTCACGCTGATATTTCTGTGAATTACACTGACCAAGATGAAACCGATGATGGTCCTCACACACCGCCCCACTGCTGAGAGCCCTTCACTGGCTTCCTGTGGCGCCCGCATCAGATCTAAAACACTGACGCTGGCCTACAAAGCCAAAAATGGTCCAGCTCATGTTTACCTGTCTGCAATGATCAAACCACGGATAACAGCTCGTCCTCTTAGATCATCATCTTCAGCCTGACTGGACCCCGCCCCCTTCTCAAAAACCGAAGACAGACGTCAAGGCTCCCAAGTGGTGGAATGAACTTCCCCTAACAGTCAGTACTGCAGGGTCCCTCACGGTCTTCAAACGACGACTAAAGACTCACCAGCTCTTCACAGAGAACTTAGGACCAGAACTACAGAACTAACGAACTTTACGAGAAAAAAAATATTTTATGTCAAGGTTTTGCATGAGCTCAGGTATAATCTTGGTTGACCAGCAGCTCTTAAACCGAGCCAGATGCTGTAAATGTAAATGTGAATGTAAATGTTTTCCAGGCCCTTTCACAATCAATTAACACCAGTGCGTTTCCCTGGAAGGGAGAAGCTACAACAGGGACAGTCGACATGAAATTGCACATATTCATTTTGCCTGTCTTTTGTGACCCTTTGTCTACACCCCTGGGTATATGTGTGTAATGACCTGGGATTGTTCATATTCATCAGCCAGCACGTTCTTCCTTAAGGGAGGCTTGTGTTAATATTAGCTCGTGAAGAAAGGGGGCACGGAGGAGCCGCAGCCGAACATTTTCACAACTTGGTCGACTGTTTTTACTGGCTCAACGTGTCAAACTCCTTCGATCAAATCCAGCTGTTACGATATGGCTTAACTGAAGTATTTGTCATGTCCCCACCTTGACAGGAAAACAAATCGGCCTATTAGTAGCAGGTCAGCGTAACAGCAGGGGCCTGTTATAAGATACAGCTGTATGCGAAGGACGGACATTAAAACCACGAAACCATTAAAGGTCATTTTACCTCTTCGTAACTGAGCTGTAGGTGCTCCATCATGTTAAAGGGGTTGATTCTGCAAACCAGCTGAGGCTCCTGGACCTTGAACACACGAGAAAGAATTAGACAAACACTGCATGCACCGTTATCGGCTCGATCACTTCCGCAGCCGATCACAGCAGTAAATTTGCTTTGTTCGTTAAATACCTAGTACAGTGAAAGTGACTCTGTCATTGTGAACACGCTCTAGCACCACAACGAAACGTGACCTCCGCATTTAACCCATCACACGTGCACACGTGGAGCAGCGGGCAGCTACCAACAGCGCCCGGGGAGCAGTGTAGTGGGACGGTACCTTGCTCAAGGGTTCCTCAGTGGTGCCCAGGGACTCGAACCTGCAACCTTCAGGTCCCAAAGGCAGCGTCCTAACCACTAGCCCACCACTGCTCATACAGTTACCTAGAGCTGGGCAATTTGATGATATTTATCGTCATGGTGATAAACTGTGGTCACAATGTGCTTTTCTGAGCACATCGATGTCGTAAGCACTTGAAAGACACTGTCAAACGTCACGTTTCATTTTAAGAAGAGCATAATTATTGTAATGCTGTGTGAAAAACACTGAATTATTTCTACTCACACTTTGAAAAATATGGCCCTGTCGGCTCATTTTCCTTTGTTCCGTCTTAACACATATCGTGACATATCGGGGAAATTTCTGAAAATGTCGTGATAAGATATTTTTGCCGTATCGCCCACCGCTACAATTACTCATTAAGGCCACTCAGTGAGCAGTTCCATGTTTAACTCTTACAATAATTAAATTATACACCAATCAGCCATAACATTAACACCACCTGCCTCATACTGAGTGTGTCCCTCCTGCTGCTGGAGCAGCTCTGACTGTGGAGCTCTGTGTGTTCTGACCCCTTTCTATCAGAGTCAGCATCACTTTTTAAACCACAGTAGACCACACGGGCTAACCTTCACTCCCTACATGCATCAGTGAGCCTTGGGTGCTCATGACCCTGTCGTCAATTCACCAGATGTCTTTCCTTGGATCACTTTTGGTAGATACTAACTACTGCAGACCCAGGACACTCCGCAGGACCTGCCGTTGGAGACGCTCTGGCTTGATTGTCTAACCATCACAACAGGTTCTTGTTAGTGTAGCTCAGATCCTTACGCTCCTGCTTCCAGCACATCAGCTTCAAGAACTGACTGTTTACCTGGTGCCATTGTAATGAAGTCATGTTTGTATTTACTTACACTGGCATCCTGACTTGGATCACCACGGTCTTCTTCACCGGGTTCCTCCACCAGAACATATCCATAAGCTATAGAAGGACCACGGTCCTCTGTGTCCGATTTCAACAGAATACCCATTATTTGGCTCTCGTCCAGGCGACACCCACAGTGAACGACCCAGTCGTCGTGCCTCTTACACCTGACCTTGGCAAGTGCGTTCGGATCCACAGGCTCAGGTTCTTGAGGATGGAGTTCAGCTAGGGGATCATAAACAGGATCTCCTTGTCTACGAGGTTTCTTAGCCTCATGGGACTCGAAGTCCTGTCCATCAGCTAGTCTTTCATCAGCTGCTGCAAACTCCGTCGGCTGATCCTGACCTTCATGATCTGGCGCCTGAGATGCTCCCGACCCTCGACTTGCCTGATGGTTAGCAGGTTCATCATGTTCTTCTCCTGGAGTCAGTTCAACTGGATGTGTCAGCTTTTGCAGTACCTGAGTGACCACCTCTTCATCTAATTCCTGTGCCAAGAGAGCAGAGCGGGCCCAGTTCACATGCTTTTGGTACCTGGTAGAAAGAAAACAGCACATTGTCATTTACTGATCAGCTGAAAGATGACGGTGTTTCTAGAGTCTACTGACATTATTAAAAAATCAGTGAAAATACGGCTTATTCAGTTTACTAATTCATCCCTCACTTCTTGAAGATGAATATAACGCATGGACCATGATGATACTATAATATAAAGACTTCAAACTACTTACGTTGACAAGGTGATAACAGGTAAACACTTGTCACCTATGTCTGGATAATGAGGAAAAACAGAATTAGTGTGTGGCTCAATCAACTTGGCAGATGAATTTCAGTACAAAACATATGTGAAAGTGACTATTTGTCATTGTGAACACACTCAAGCGCCACAGCGAAATGTGACCTCTGCATTTAACGCATCACACGTGGAGCAGCAGGCAGCTACCAACAG
Source organism: Arnoldichthys spilopterus (assembly GCA_037974385.1). Classification (NCBI taxonomy): domain Eukaryota; kingdom Metazoa; phylum Chordata; class Actinopteri; order Characiformes; family Lepidarchidae; genus Arnoldichthys; species Arnoldichthys spilopterus. Next base: position 8,819 of record JBBPDA010072142.1, on the reverse strand, counting down.
CGCCCGGGGAGCAGTGTAGCAGGACAGTACCTTGCTCAAGGGAACCTAAGTGGTGCCCAGGGACTCAAACCTGCGACCTTCAGGTCTCAAAGGCAGCGTCCTAACCACTAGGCCTCCACTGCCCACAGAATGTGAGAATGTCAGAAAGGAACCATGCAAATACAAGTTTACATCAATACCCACATTCCCACCGCTGCGAAATACTGTGCTCTGGTCGACTTTTTGACAGAATTCCTTTCCCAAAATAACCCTAAAAATGACACAAAAAGAAGCAAATTTTCAGTTTAACAAATAAAATTAATTTCATTTTAACAAAATAAATTACACATTAATTTCAGGATGCTGTGCAGGAAGCCATTTCTCTTAAGCAAGAGACAGCACGGTGTTTTCATGTATAAAAATGCCAAAATAGGGACATAGACTCACCTCGCCATACAGAGCTTGAATGTGCTCAGGTTCTCTGACTACAACATGCTGGTTAATGACTTCGGCTTTGTATATGATGCTCCTGTGAGGTTGCGAAGCCTCTTTGCTGAACGGAATGGGCAACGGTCTCTCAAATGATTCATACACTTTTGGCCTTCGTTTTGGAGCCTGGAACACTGCTTCCATCTCTTCGTGGGGCTGTTTAATGAGCAGAAAACAAAATAAGACTATTACTTAACCTAGCACTGAAGGGTGAAGCCTGTCCTCTGTCATGCTGAGGTCACGGAACCCACTAACAGACAAGATTTTTCAGTTAGACTCTGATCAGTGCAGAACAAACCAGTAATACAGCGTATTAACAGACTTCTTTCCCTAAAACGAACTCCTTACAGTGGACTCCCCTCCTCCACATATGCTTAGTTCCAACAATTCATGCCTAAAATGATCCACACCCTCCATATAATTAGTGAATACACATTCTTTAGAGTGCTCCACTGGCTGACAAAGGTGTTCACTTCCAAGTCCTCAAAGCTTGTATACAACCTCCATAGATAAGCACTACAAACAGAACGGGACGCTCAAGAGCAGCATGCCCAACGTCAAGCATCGCCTAGAGATGGATTAACCCTCCCAGCAAATGGCCTGGAGTGATTTAGGCTGCCCTGTAATGGCATTTATGAGCTCACTTATGTTCTTGTGGCTAAATGCAAGTAGATTCTCACAATGTTTTCTTACTAGTGTTGCTTGATTATTGCAAAAATAATTATTTAGTTCAATATTGTTCAATAAGGATTACACACTGACTCTGGAAATATCACATGTATTGAACTTGGGGGGATTTTTCAAGTGTATTTTTTTTAAACTTTAAATAGAATTTAACTGAATTTAGGAAATATATGGTTAAGGTATGGGTCACACAAAGGACTGAATTCTCCACACTGGAAGAATATTCAAGACTTTAACCCAAGCCAGAGCCTCTCCTCTGCATTTTCACACTGAAAGCCCTGTGACAGAGTAGTGACATCAGTATTTAGCCTTTGTTAAGAACGAAAACAAGTGGAAATACCTTAAAGAGTTTTACTGCACATCAGCAGCCTAAACACGTGCATAAACCGTCCACAGAAATGTCAGAAAACCAAGAGAGAAAATAATGAGGCATGAGGTGATGTCTTGCTAAGTTTAACGTTAACTTTGCTCAGACGACTTGTTAGCAGGCTGGGTGGCGGTTGCGGCCACTGGGACACTATCGGATTCTTTAAATGACATATCTTCTAAATATTCCTCACATGTAAACAACAAATTCACATTTTTACTCCGCACACTGGGCTCAATGAAGTAACTTCAGGACACGCTATGCTAACCTGCAGTCGCGGTGTCACGGAGAAAACAGTCCGGCGAGCTGCACCGCTGTGTTTTTGGTTCCTGTTTGAAGGCGAATCAGTTTCTTGTATGGTGCTTAATTAAAAAAAAAAATCAGTATCGCGATGTTTTCCAAATATATGACGGTATCAGATGAATGCAGTTAATGGGCGTTTTTTTGGCTATTTTCGGTTAAATTGCCTTACAAATCTGACACTGTTGACTTGTTTTGATGAGACTGCTCTTTTAAAATGACACTAAAGCAACTTTAAACAGTACTAATAAATAAATAAATAAATAAATAAATACATAAATAAATGTATCCATCCATCCTTCCACTCATTAATGAATTATTTAATTAATTAATTCATTCATTCATTCATTTATTCATTCATTCATTCACGCATTAATTCATTAATTCACCCATTCATTCATTTGTTTATTACTTTTAGTTCTTTAAAAAACCCTCGAAACACCTAATTGTATGCAGCACTGTGGGTTTCACCTGGAGGCAGACTGCAAATATAAAGAAAGCTCATTTTTAAAAAATAAAGAATTAAAAAAGGACTTTTACTAAATAAGAGATCTACAAAATATATATAAATGAAAAAACAATGATCAATCAATCAGTCATCCATCCATCCATCCATACATACATACATAAAATAACACAAATGGATGACATCATGCCTATCACTCAACATGCCAATAAAGCAATATCACAGTAGGCGCATGCAGCCTTAGATGCTTAAGCACCTCCCCTTTTAGACATAGTGCCCATTTTAGCAAGGCCAGTGACCCCCTCAATAATATGCTTAATATGTGTATATAAATATCGTAATAATCTGCAGATTCACCCTGAGATTCTTACGGTACTGTTATTTTCCAGTGTAACCATTACGTGACCATAATAAACACCACCGTCTAGATGCTGGATGCACTGAGAAGTTTTACTGCAGACCCAGTACCTAAGGAGGGGTGTGGAGGGGTGTGGGGTATGGAGATAAAGACATGTAGCATGTTTCCAGCCTTCCAGCACCACTTTCATACACATGCTCTATTAACACAATGTGTTGAATGCGAAGTGTGGAGGGAGGAGTGAAGGTTCTGCATTAGCCAGTAGGGGGAATTCTTTACCAACATGTTAACTCAAGGCCTCAGAGAAGCATCATGGTGAGCAGCAGTGTGTGTAAGGAACACAGCGCAGTTCAGTCACAACAGCTGATGTTTCAAACAGTGTAGGAAAACGAGCTGTCATTGTAAATCGCCATGGAAACGAATTAATGAGTTAATAAGTCTGAGGCTCCCATTATTTATAGCAACACTGGTCAAATTATTTCTTTAACATTATCTGATTTTTAAACAAATGACCCAAACAATATTATATTTAATCATGTATTAATTAAAAAGAGTACGTGAGTCGTGCTCTCAGTATGTGGTGTGACCCCATTGTCCAGCAATAATTGCAGCTAAATGTCTGCGGTAACTGATGATCAGTCCTGCTCATGGACATGGAGGAGTTTTAGCCCCGTTCCTCTATATAGAACAGCTTCGACTCCTGGATGTTGGTGGGTTTCCTCAAATGAACCAGTCACTTTAGGTCTTTCCACAACACTTCAGTTGGATTAAGGTCAGGACTTTAACTCGGCCCTTCCAGAACATTCTCTTCATTCTTCTTTAACCGTTCTTTGGTAGAACCACTTGTCTGTTTAGGATCGTTGTCTTTCTGTCTGACCCCACTGTCTCTTGAGACTCCGTTCACGGACAGACGTCTTGAATAGTTCAGAATTTATTGTTCCATCGATGATGCCAAGTCGTCCAGACCCAGATGCAGCAAAACAGGCCTAAACCAGAGCACTCCCACCACCATGTCTCACAGATGGGATAAGATTCTTATGCTGAAATGCAGTGTTTTTCTCCAAATGTGATGCTCCTCATTTAAGCCAAAACGTTCTATTTTGGCTTCATCGGCCACAAAACGTTCTTCTAGCATCTTTCTGATTTGCCCTCTTGATTTCTAGCAAACTGTAGATGGTCAGCAGCATTTCTGGAAGAGAGCAGTGGCTTTCTCCCTGCAGCCCTGCCATACACACCACTGTTGTTCAGTGTTCTCCTGATGGTGAACTCATGAACATCAGCATTCCCCAATGTGAGATGCCTTCAGTTTTTTGGAAGTTCCCCTGGGTTCCTTTGTATCTTCTCAGACTATTACAGGCCCTGCAGTTGGTTACGTTTGATGGTCGACCACTTCTATGTAACTACAGTCTTGAATTTCCTCCATTTGTTCCCAATCTGTCTGACTGTTGATTGGTCCAACTCTTCAGAGATGGTCCTGTAACCTTTTCCAGCTTTATGGGCATCAACAGTTCCTTTTCTGAGCTCCTCAGACACGCCCTTTGTTCAGACCATGATACACTTCCACAAATGTGTTGTATGTGTGATCAGGCTTTGCTGGATCCCTGTGTCTCCCACTCGCACTGATCGTCGTCCCATTGACTGAAAACATCAGAATCTGATTTCACCTTCAAACTATATGATGAGCATAAGGGTTCACTTAAGTTTTGCCACACACAGATTTGTTATTAGATCATTTATTTTAATAAATTCATGAGCAAATATAATCATGTTTGTGTGATTTGTTTAACTGAGTTTAGGACTTGTTGGATGATGTTTTAGGTCACATTCATATAAACATACAGAACATCGCACAGGGTTCACATACTTAAGCACCACCGTATACACATCTTTATAGGCCGAGAAACCAGAAGTATATTTACTTTAAACATGTCGTATTTTCAGAAATACAGCTTCCTGCTGTGCCCTGTTTATGTGATAGTGACAGTGTGCATTAGGTGACAGTTCCCTTTTTTGTTAAAGTCCTTGCTACATGAACATCGGTGACACCTTACTGCGCTCACACCACCCAAAGCAGTTAGAAAGTCCACTTGAAAGTTTTGGCCCGAGACCGTGGATGACATGGCAAAAAACCTGCCGGTGTTGGTGAACTTTTACTCGAGCCAGAAGCCCGATCGTATCTGTGTAATCAGTGACCTGATTCTTCACTGGTCGCAGCGAGAGGACAGAGTTCTTACAGAGAGCGAAGCGCTGAAACGGGGTTTGACACATGAGAGCTTCTCAGAACTGAAGGTGGGTGGAAACGAGACTGGCTAGGAGAGTTTAACAGGCTTATAACACCTGCTGCCTGCACTTCTGGCTTTATCCACCTCTTTCTAAGAAAAAGAAAAAAAAAACTGTAAGACACAAAAAAAAAACCACACAGCTCTCGCCGAGAGGAATCTCACCTGTCCGACCTCTTCTATTTTTACTCGACTGAAACATGTGGAAAATGTATACAATGTGGACAAGCGCGCACACACACACACACACACACACACACACACACACACATTTGTGTTTATATAATGTCAGGGTATGGAGTAATAATACATCTGTAATATTTTGTGTATGTAAGTTTCTGTATGTAATAATATCTCCCATATGTTTCACATACATACACATTTCATCTCCAGTTTTGTCATTTTAACACATTTTACATATAATTTAACTTCATTTTAAAATGTAAGCTGCCCTTTACCATCCATCCATTTACTAAACCGCTTCTTCCGTTTCCGGGTTGCGGGGGAAGCTGGAGCCAATCCCAGCTGACTGTGGGCCCATGGTGGGGTTCACCCAGGACAGGAGGCTCCTACTGCAGCCTTTGGACTGTGGGAGGAAACCAGAGAACCCGGAGGAAACACACACCAACCCGGGGATCGAACCCAGGACCTTCTCGCTGTGAGGCGACAGCGCTGACCACTGCACCACCGTGCCGCTGCCGCCCTTTGCCTCGTGACAAAATTTCATGACGAACAGACCAATACAAATCATCCAACATGACTTGAGTTGAACGTTTAAAAGGTTAACAGTTCTTATACATAATCAGCCATAACATTAACACCACTGACAGGTAAAGTGAGTGTATCGACTCTCTACTTACTTCATTTCAATGGCACCTGTCAGGGGGGCGGGGCATATTACGCATCATGTGAACAGTCGGTTCTTGAAGTTGATCTGTTGGAAGTAGGTGCTGAGCCACTTTTAGGAGGGCCCTACCGTGATGGTTAGAGAGTCAGAGCGTCTGCACAACAGCAGATCTTGTGGAGTGTTCCAGGTGTGCAGTAGTTAGTACCTACCAAACGTGATCCAGGAAAGGACAACCGGCAAACAGGCGACGTGGTTGTAGGCATCCAAGGCTCATTGATGCATGTGTGGGGTGAACTAGCCTGTCTAACCCTCAGAAAACACAGTGCAGCACAGTCAGGGCTGTTCCAGCAGCAGGAGGGACACACTCAGTATTAGGCAGGTGGTCTTAATGTTATGGCTGATCTGGAGATGTTCTGTTTTTCCTTGGACAGTGATGATTTTTATGCAGCCACATGCAATAGTAATGCATTATGTTGTACATGATGTAATATTTGCAGTCATATTCAAAAGTTTGGGCAGCGCTGGTCAATATGTTGACTTTCTGCATGTACAAGGACACATGCTCTTCAGAGACACTTGTTTATAGGCTGGATTAAAGACATTAGAGACAAAAATATAGTATATAGTATAGAGTATATAAATGTAGTATAGAGTATTTTGACTAAAGTGCATTACGTTTAATTTTATTTTTATCATATAATCTTATATTTATATATATATTTATTATCTCTTAGTGCCTAATTGCTATTTTTTGTCTGTCTGAGCTGTTGCAACACACAGTTGTCATGGGGAATCAATAAAGTTTTCTGAAATAAGAACTTTTATTTTTTTATTACGTTACATTTAACGCAACAGATAAACAATAAATCTGGGCTTAAATGTACAGTAGTGTTTGTCTCATTTATACCTTGATAATCAGCAATATACACATTTATGTGTGTGTGTGTGTGTGTGCAAAAAAACCCACCACACATACACACACTTCATGACTGTGCTTTACTGTAAGTGTCATGTCAGTAGAAGCTGCAGACCGTATGATTTTTATGAATGTGTGATGAACAGTCTATATTCGTTCAGATGTCTTTCCCACACTGTGGTTGCCATAACAGGCCTGATCAGTTTAGTGTGAAACCACTGTGTGGTTCGTTATGATCAGATGGACAGAATTAGTGCTTCATTTTTATGCAAAAACCACCCCCCAAAAAACCCCAAAAAAGAATGAGCATTTTCTGCAAACAGTCCTAGTGTTCAGCTTAGACAAATCAGTGGCCTGTACAGTAATATGAGCAGTGTTGACGGGACATGACTGTAAGCCCACCACTTCTGATGGTAACGACTAATGTAGCTAATCACCCGTTCAGATGTAATAACGCAATCACAGTTACTGACGTTACTCGTTACTTTGGTCATGTGAAGTTTTAGGAACATTAACGGATGACGGTGGCATCAAAATTGGCCCAAACTGCCCGTTCCGAGGAACCGTTCGGCCACTGCCGTCTGTCGTTGCGCGTAGCAGGAGCACTAGGCTAACTGTAGCTCACAGCGCTGCTTACGGCTTAATCTCCAGCTTCCACAGTGTTTAACCCAGCTGGGAGTGCACGTCCCGCTCTCCGCGGCCGATTCAGCTTGTGGAGCCTCAGTCCAACGTGGCTGTTGTTGTGTGATTCCCTCGTTTCCGCTCGAGAGTGAAAGCGGCGCCGTGCGGCTCCTGCTCATCACGCACCACGTTCAGTGCAGCAGCCCAGGCACACGCGGCCTCCAACCCCCTCCCTCCTGCTGAGGAGCCCGTATGAACAGCCCTGTCCTCCGCAGAGCTGATCTACAGTCTCGCGGCTCCTGTACACGAGGAGCTGCTGCTGCACATTTACACTGAGAATTATTGTTATATATATTTATTTATTTATTCTTTCCTCCTTTTCTTCTCTCTCGTGTGTTGTTGTTCTCCGGTGTGGACCAGAGGAGGACGGGTTCCCCCTTCTGAGCCTCGGCTCCTCCCGAGGTTTCTTCCTACAGCTTAGGGAGTTTCTCCTGCTGACGTCGCCTTCGGCTCTTTGGGGCTCGGACCCGGTTTCTGTAAAGCTGCTCCGTGACGACGTCAGTGGTAAAAAGCGCCGTAGAGAGAAACTTGACTTGACTTGACACGCTACCACTCGCCAGGCAGGCGATGCCGTAGCTGTGCTTTTACTCTTTTAGTGTCACATAAACAAACTGACAAAAACACAAATGTTAAGTTTCCTAACTAATTGCTAAATATGCAGTAATCAGTGATTTAATTATGTAATTCAACTAAAATTTTGACAGAAGTAAGTGTAGTAACCGTAGCTCTAATTTTCAGTGATTTGCAGAACACTGATGATAACACACATTTCATTATGGCAGTGTAAGCTTAAGCTGTGTCTCAGCAGTACTTGTAGATTAAAAATGAATATGGTATGACTTAATTTAATATATATATATATATATATTGCATAAGGATCAGAGTCAAGGGTCTCTTCTTCTCTGACAAGGGTCTTATTGTGAACGCCTGAGTCAGAGCGTCTCCAGGACAGCAGCTCTTGTGGGGTGTTCCAGGTGTGCAGTAGTTTGTACCTACCAACAGTGATCCAAGGAGGGACGACTGGTGAATAAGCGACAGGGTCATGGGCACCCAAGGCTCACTGATGTATGTTCGAGTTTTTTTGTCATATACAGGCAACACGGGAACATAACCACCAGCAATGAAATTCTTGGACTCCTCAGAAATCGCACGGCAACATAAAAACGTTAATAAAACAATAAAAGTAGAACAGAATAGTAAAACAAGGAAAATAAAAAAATACAAAAAGAAGATAAAGGCACACGGTGAGTTCTTTAAAGTGTTAAATTGTTTTAGTGTTCTTATTAACGTGTTCAGCAGTTCAGTTCAGCCTGATGGCTTGGGGGTAGCAACTGCCTTTGACCCTGCTATTGCAGGTTTGAACGCTCCTGTACCTCGTGGGGAGTGAAGGCTAGCCCGTCTGGTCTGATCCCACAGAAGAGCTACTGTGGTGTAGAAAGTGATGCTGACTCTG
>JBBPDA010072131.1:7500-12677 GCA_037974385.1 Arnoldichthys spilopterus | reverse complement strand
TAAAACTGGCATGAGCCTACACGAACATTGATGAATACTTATTAAAGCAGATATAATCTGTCATTAAAACGACTTTTCTGCCAAGCTCACCAGACCCTCATTACATTTGGCTGTGTCACTTTATAAAGAATGCTTATTTATATGCAGCATTTGTGTAGATAGTGTATTTTCATACTGAGGTTTGTCTACAGACGTTTATTTTTGATTTATTTACACTTTATATTTTATATTGTTCTTGTCTCTGAGTGTCTTTGCAGTAATAGCATAAAAAATTCTGAGGAAGAATTTTTTGAAGAAGGTTCAGTTTCAACACCATATGCTTGTTTAAGAGTAAATGCTAATGTGGACATGGTTAACATATGTGGATACCCAAACATTATCCATATTACTTCTCATTTCTAAACCATGGGCATTAATATTTCAAGTCTTCAGCCTGTGTTGCTATAACAGCCTCCACTCTTCTGGAAAGGCTTTCTGCTAGATTTCGGAACATGGCTGCAGGGATTCGCTTCCATTTAGCCACAACGGCATTAGCGAGTCGGGTCAGGCTCTGATGTTCGGCTGTTAAGGCCTGGCTCATAGTTGCTGTTCCGGTTCATGCTAAGGGATGTTGGATGTGGTTGGAGCCATTTCTTTATGAGAACTGTCATGTTACAACAGAAGTTCCCCAAACTGTTGCCACAAAGGTGGAAGCACATTATTGTCTAAATTGTATTTGTATGATGTAGCATTATCTTTACCCTTTACTGGGTCTAAGGAGCCAAAACCCCCAACAAGCCATGAATATTATCTCTCCTCCATCCAACATTTGGGAAAGGTCCTTTCATTTTTCAGCATGGTGGGGAGGAACAGAGCTCTGACTTCAACCCAGCTGAACAGCTTTGGGATGAACCTGTATCTGACAATCCAATTTTAGATCCAGAACTGTTTGTTATAGAAAGAATTTTTTATAGTTTTGTACTGTTTTTAAAAAAAAGTCCTGCATTGCAACACATTCTGGTTTTCCCTGCTACCAAAACCTGCAAGATGTGAAGGAGCCAACTGTGTGTTTACTCACTGACCTCAAAACAGAAAACAGCAGAAACAGTTTAATCATCCAGATGATGTCTGTGGGTCAGGAGGGACAGATGAGGCAGAGGGAAAGAAAGAGTGGGAGGAAGTGAGAGAATAAAACATAAGACAGAAAAACACAGAAGGCAGGGATAATAAGAGGTAGAAGATAAAGGTGGTGAGAGGCCAGCACGAATAATGAGCAAGATTAGAGAGCAAGGTCAGGCTGAACACAGTCTCACACATTAACAGACAGCAGGGATAAGGCTTGAAAGGCACCTACTTACCCCTTTCCTGGGGGAGTGGGGGTGGGGGTGGATTTAGCAACATCTGGCCTTTTGAATCCCTCTAAAAACAAAAGTTTGGACAAAGCTTTACCACACACACAAACACACACACACACTTCCATATCACTACCCTTAAGGTTGCATAGTACTGTACTGAGAAATGTCTCCCACCCAAATAATTTCTGAGCAATAAGTCTTAGTTTTGTGACAGGACCGACAGGACATTTATTATATAAACAGTTAATGTGCACAAGTATGTTCTCAGTAAAGAATGTGTACTTATTTACTTATTTATGATTGCAGGCACAGAGGTGAAATTTGGACCCAAACCTGTGTTTTTTGTTTTAGCAGTATCAGCTACTGTTAACATACAACAGCTCATCCTCATTTCTTATTCCAAACTATTTTCACAGGTGCCACAGTGTTTTATTTTATTAACTTTTCTTTTGTGGAATGAAACCTTTAATGTATACTTGGTCAATTAAATCAGTTCTGATTCTGATTCATCATTGTAATTCAGCATCTGATTCAGTGTGCAGCAGTCATAGACCAGTCAGACCAGTTTAAAGCTAGCAATATCATTGCCTCACCTGTCTTTCATCACTAAAACTCACAAAAAATCCATTAACCACAGCAAGATCCAGTCCCACCATCTGTCAGTAGCAGCTCAGAGGGTAAGAGCTTCACACCAGGAGCTGAAGAGTTACTGGCTTCATGCTTGGGCAGGACATGAAGGATGTTGTTTTAGGCTGCCCTTATGCAGGAGGAATCTCAGAGAGCACACAGTGGCCCAAATCATATGCAAAAAGGATCAAGTGAGAGGGTGTTTCACAAATTTGAACCAGATGTTTTAGCAGATTCATCTGTAGCAAAAAGAATTCAGCTGATTTCTATTGTCCTTCTCCATAAAAGATGATCATTAGCCACTTTATTACCTGTACACTATATGGATGGACTATTACAGACTTTACTTAGTCCCATTTAACTCCATCCATCACTGCTCAGTTTCTCACCACAAGGCCACTGTGGAGCAGAAATTATTTGGGTGGTGGCCCATTCTCAACACAGCAGTGTCATGTGGTAGTGTCATGGTAGCATGTGTGATCCTGGGTTGACAATAGTCTAACCTGATAGTTCATCTTTTTCCAAATGGCTTTACTGTTCTATTGCAAGTTGCAAGGCGTGGGAGAGTAGTAGGTAGTAATGCTGGCTTATGTTAAATCCATGGGTTAGGGAATGGCTTGTTGTCTGTTGGACAGTGTTAATGTTCCAACCATAATGTTCCAGCAATGTCATTTCACTGCCTTAAAATAGCAACAAACCAACAATGTGTCCTGCCTTGCCTTATTTAAAAAGCACCACTCCTACGAGCGGGAAACATACACAAAATGATCTGTTGTTCTAACAATGTGTGCGCATGGCATGAAATAGAGGTATGCACTGGTTTGTCACTAGCAAAAAACTACTTTGTGCTTTGTTCTTTCTGCTGGTCCAATATAGGGCCCTATGTTCCCAAATAAATTTTGCCCAAATTTTGACCCCAGATGTTCTTTTCTGACCCTATGAGATATGGCTTAGGACAGAGTACAGCCCAAAATTATCCATTCAAGAGTGATTTGGTAGTCAGATAGAGGATACATAACACAAATCAAACTCTGCTTTAACAAATGGGCTACAGTCTCTAACAAGCAATGAGGAGCTATAAAAGAGGGGTTTCTAATAATGTGAATAGTGGTGAAATGCTGAATATATAAAGGAGATGTTTCATTCATCATGTTAAAATAGCAGAACTATATCAAGACACTTAAACAGGCAGAATTCCAAGTATATTCTCCTGAATTTAGAGAATAAGGTCCCAGGAGAATGATGTATTTCATAACGTCTGCCTGTTCCCACTGAACCGCTGCTGTTTTCTCTCTCTGTGTGTGTGTGTGTGTGTGCACAAACGGTTTCTATTAAGGGTGCAGTGCTAACAGAAGAATGTTTTTGCAATCTGTCAAAACTTTGTCCACCATATGATTTACAACAATGCTAAATGTGGCTACTATTGAGTGTTAAGTGTGTTTTCAGACAGCCTGTAATGGAATCTGGTTCTCTGGCTGTTTGAGTGACAGGTGGATTCTCAACTTTTCTCATTTGACCACATTCTTCAGAACTAGGAAGGAATTAAGCAATAGAACATCAGAGCAAATGTGATATAGTGCATATATCAGTCTGCTTAATATTGGGTAGGTCCCCCAATGCTGCTGAAACAGCTCTGACTGTGGTGCATTGTGTGTTGTGACTCCTTTCTATCAGGGTCAGCATTCACTCTTTAAACCACAGGCATCAGTGAGCCCATCAGCCGGTCACTGATTCACCAGTTGTCCTTACTTGGGTCACTTTTGGAACTGCTGCATAACTGAAACACTCCACAAAACCTGCTGTCTTGGAGATGTTTTGACTTAGTTGTGTAGTCATCACAGTAAGACCCTTTTCAAAGTGACTCAGATTCTTGCATTCACCATTTTTCCTGTGTGCAAACTTTAAAAACTGTTTACTTGCTGTGTAATATATCCCACCCCATACAGGCACCATTGTAATGAAATAACCAGATCAATCTAATTTACTTTACCTGCCAGTGGTGTTAATGTTACAGCTGATTGGTGTATATGTATTACACATTATGAATGCTCTATAGCTTTTATGTAGAAGATCTGAAAAGTAAAGAAGCAAGTAAAGCATAGAAGCCCTGAACATTTTTCCAAATGTTTTTACAACATTGGCAGGTTCTTCCGGTCAAAAGGAGGTTAGAGCAGATGGCGGCTGCAGTTGTTAGGCCAGGTCAGTGCAATGATACAGCTTAGTAAAAAAACATGTAAAAACGTGGGTAAAACATTGTTCAGCTAATCAGATTGTGTGGTTTGAACTAAATTAAGAAAAGAAAATCAAAAGTTGGTGGGGCAATGCCCTCTGAAATAGCAAATAAAATAAAATAAAAATAAATTATAAACAATTTTAATATTCCCACTGATGATTCTGTCTATGTCCATGTCTCTTCATTAAAATAAAATACCTTTCATTGGATTCGGACAATTAGGACAAAGAAGTTGAATTATCATGTGGTTCATCACTTCACAGCTTAACCTTAGGCTTCTCAAAGGAATTTTGTTTAAAGACTTTTTTTTCGTAAATCAAATAACTTAATCTATGAATGCTAAGAAATTCTTTAATTTTCTTTAGCTGGACAAATGACACTGCAGCTTCCTGTAGTTGACTTAGGTCAGGGTTAGATAACATTCATGAAAGCAGCTTGATAGGTCAAGCACTAATCAAGATGGCAGGCACTAATTATACATTTTCTTAGTCTACTTCTAATGATATATTCCCATTTGGAAATAAAGAGGTCAAACTAGGAGTCAAAGGGAATTGGGTTAGATTTTTAAATGGATCAGAAATGTTTATTTAGTCTAAGAAAATTCTGCACAAATCTGACCTGAGCCACAGCAATGAGTTAACAATCCAAGCCTGGCCTGGACACAACAAAATTCTGTCTTAACCTCACTGTAGTGGAGGAAAGTCTGAATGTCAACTGTAGCTAAAAAAATGTAGATTGATGCTGACTGAACATGACAAACTTCTGGATATAATTATAGACAATTCGGTTTGAAAAAGAGAATCTGACAAAATTCTGTCTGAATTTGACTGTAGCCAACAGAAATTGGTCTAAATTTGATTGTAGCTGTCAAAATTCTGCCTGAATATGATTACAGGCCCAAAACTTCTGTCTGAAATTGACTGTAGCCAACACAAATCTGTCTGAACTCAACCATAGCCAACAAAAATCTATGTAAACCTGAC
>JBBPDA010072131.1:0-5000 GCA_037974385.1 Arnoldichthys spilopterus | reverse complement strand
TTCAACTCAATTAATTGAACTAAAAACTGCAGATGTACTTTTTACAGATATGTAGGCTGAAAGACTAGAAGGCCCTGAAGGTTTCCCTCTTGACTTTCTACATTGCTCTTTAAAACCTAACCCACAACAGCTATAAAGGATCTGTAAATGTGTAATATGAGTCTATTGAAATTGGTTTGTGTACAGAAACATCTGTAAATGCATACATAAATCTGTGAGTGTGGATCTCTGTCTGTATTTTTAGTTCTTGGTTTTAAATCTCAGTACACATTTGCAGATATGATGACACACACTAAGATTCTGACACACATTTGCAGATCCCTATACGCATTTACAAATTGTTTTCCACATTTAAAGATCGGATCACACATATATGGATTGATGTTCATTAGTGGTTTTGTTCCCCTTTACAGTAATTTAAGCACTCTCTCTCTCTCTCTCTCTCTCTCTCTCTCTACCTTCTCTCTCTCTCTCTCTCTCTCTGAGATGTTGTTTTCCTGTGTGAATCTTAAGGCTGCAGTTGTTTCCTGTAGCTGCTCTGCCGCTGATTGGGAATCCACCAATGATTTTGCTTTCATGTTGAGAGAGAGTGTGTGTGGTGTGTTTGTGTTGGGGAGGTGATGGTGGTTGGGGTGTGATTGGGGCTCAAGGTCTTAACACACATCACCTCACCTTTCCTTCGCAACCACACACACTTACACAAAACAGGCACGGTGGAAGTCTGATAATGAACAGCAGAAAAAGAGAACAATTAGAGTGTTAGTGCTGTCTATTTTAACCAGAGTGATGAACTGTGTCTCGTTTAGTCAGAGAGCTAAACTTAACACTGTTAGAGCACTGCTATAAATCTGTACGGGTATTGTTCAGTATTCAGGCATACAGAAGTTCACACACACACACTCACACACTCACTGTATGCACTTCCATTGTAATGGTAAATTGCAATTATCTAGTTATGCCTTTATGTCTATTTATTCTAATATGCAAGTCCTGTGGGTTCAAATATTTAGTAGGAAGTTGAAAGTGTTCAAAGTGATATAAGGAGCTGTAGATGATAATAAATGACTGAAAACGCTGTGAAATTAGGGTAAATAGTTAATATTGAGAATTCCTGTACTTTGGATGTGTCAAACAAATCTTAAGGCGGATCAGTACAGTGTATTATTTTTCCATCACATTTTGTTGTTCCCACATTACTTGGAATAATTTCTAAAATCATTCTAAAATCACTTTTTCTCATTTTGACCATTTAACCACTGCACTGGCCTCTCTTCATTGGCGTCCAGAAAAGCCCAGTCTTTTGATCACTTGAAGTCGTGGTTAAAGTCTTTTAACTTCTTTATATCAGCTTTAAACACAAGTGGAAACTGATGTGTTAATGTTATCTTATTTTCTTTTATACTTGATAATATATTCTATTTATTATTTTTATTAATCCTTTAATTAATTATGTTGTTTTTTTATTTTGTATATATAACAGTACATAACAGACTTTCTTTTATTTTTGTTCCTGGGTTATTTTTCCACAAAAACTTTGCTTTTGTGGTCAGGACAATGACATTTTGTCAAATGTATTTATTTTCAAGAACATTCTCAATTTACTAAGTAGACTTCCAGAATGTTCTGGAACTGTAAAAACTGTCAATTTTTTAATTATTATTGAACTTTCTGGGACTGTGCAGAAAAGAATATAAATCACCAGTTTTGCCACAATAAATATGAAACTTTTGTGGGCTGCAGCCATAAAATCTAAGTTTGTGATATATAAATCTGAGTGTTCCATTTATAATATTAATCAGTATATTTATCAGTATCAGTATTTATCAGTATGATTTTTGATATGAGGCTGCCACCTGTTTGGTTATCACTCGGATCTGGAACCCAACTGATTTACTCACACTTGCCTCCCCTTTAAGGGAATTACCGATTACTATTGTTTAAACTCTATTCTATTACTAATCCAATAAAACTTTAATTCAGTCATATTCATTCCACCCCTGACTCAGTCATACTGCTGAATTATTCAGTTGGGGTTTCAGACACTGTTCTGAGATCTCTGTGACACAGTCCTCAATACAGGCACCCAAATTAAATGCAAAATATGACATTAATAATGTATCATAATTTCTGGAACATGCAACATTTGTTTCCATACATTAACACTTCCACACTAAATTATTTACCTCCTTATACAACAACAAGAATGAAATAAAAATAGTCATGAAATAGACTTGAAGTCTGTATAAAACCTGCTTCTGTAATTTACTTCCTTAGATGGATTGATGAGGTGTTCAGGTGTTGTCTCTCCCATTTCTCTGGCTCTCTTTCTTGCTCCTCTCTACACTTGTTAACAGTGTCTTGTACTTTGGAGCTTAATCTGAAGTCTTTTAAAACATTCAGAAAGCAGTTTTGTGACGAACTTGATTCTGGCCGCTCATCTGTTGCAAAGTCTGTGTGTCCGACTCTCTATTTTTGATTGTTGTTTGTTTTACGGTGTACTTCTCCAGAATTCCCCCCTGACTTCCCTCTTTCAGTGGTGGCCTAGTGGTTAGGACATTGAGCTGGGGACCTGAAGGTCGCAGGTTCAAGTCCCAGGTAAGGCACTACTGAGGTACCCTTGAGAAAGGTACCGTCCCACTACTCTGCTCCACGTCTTGGAAGTCGCTTTGGATAAAAGTATCAGCCAAATGAATAAATGTAAATGTAAATGTACTGCCAGCTACAGGCCAAATATTCTCATTGTACCTCGCATTCTTCTTTTTTGAATGAAACAGACAATAACAAAGACAGCTGCCACAAGTTGCAACATTTGTCTAAAGTGCAAAATTTAGAATGCTACCACACTTTCCCAGAAAGCTTCAGAAAATGTGAACAACTTGTGATCCAAATGATTCACCAGTTACAAAAAGGAGAATGCCATTCCTCCTTCTTTATTAAACAAGACATTGATTTTCAATAATGGTTAATTTGTTTTGTTTTTTTTTATCTCAAGAAGAACTTTTCATAGCTGCCCACTGCTACACATGCACATGTGATGGGTTAAAAGCAGAGGTCACATTTCATTGGGATCAATTTGTATGACTGAGTGTGTTCACATTGACAAATAAGTCACATTCAATTAAGCACCACATTACCTACTTATCTCTGGTGTGACTGACAATCAGGGTATTTTTTCCATTATCCCTTCACTGAAATGTCTACAAACGTCTTTTGAAGAACAAAACACTGCTGACTGAACCAAGGTCAAAAGAAATGTACAGATGTAGAAATCAGCAATAGTGAAGCATGTTTAATATGGTGTTCAAAGCTTCTTTTCTTTAATTGTCCATTGATTTTGCAGAACTTACACTGTATAAAATCAAGATTGTGGGTTAACTTGAATAACTCACTTCAGTGTTGCCCTGTGCAGGTCTAATGCTTGGTTGTTCCTGTGTCTTGGAAGTCGATTTGGATAAACGCATCAGCCAAATGAATACATGTAAATGTATGTATTTGCAATAATACAGTCCCTCTTTGGCTATGTTACCTAGAAATATTCTCACATTTCTGTGATATTTGGATATTATTATCATTATGTCTGGACATTCTGGCTGTATTTAATACAACCCATCACTGATCACAAGAATATGGGGGATATTTCAACTAAAGTGCCTGACCAGTAGAAATCAGTAGCTGGAACTAACACACACACACACACACACAAACACATGCATACAGTCTTTGCCATACAGTCATAATTAGCAGTACTGGAGAACAATACCAATGGGACAGCTTGCACAGAATACAAAACACACACACACACACACACACATACTGTGATCATGTAAAGGCCATCTTTGGTCAATGTAGGTACAATGGCAGGATGGGCATTTAACAAAAGTGACATTTACTTGGATGATGATTGTGTGCATGAATGGAGCGTTTTGTTTACCTGTTTGAGGGTGGAGCTGGCAGTGATATGGCAGTGAAACAAAGACATATTGCAATGTTTTGAACTGCAATGAGAGGCAGAGCTGATAAATGAATTTGAATTGAGCTGAAAAGAACTGAAGGAATCCAAATGTTATGAATCTAATATTAAAATAATGTAACCATTCAACACACATGGAAAACTCGAGACATGGTTACATTTATTTGCTTGTTTGTTTGCTTTTTAGCACAACACAGTGAAATCAAACAAGTTAACAGTAAATGAAGCTTTATATTTGAACCATCACTGTTGGAGTTCAGTTTGAATCATCATTTTAAAACTAATTTATTAGATTTTTTGGTGATTGATGCTGCTTAATGTTCATGTTCAAAACTGATCACTAATCTGTTAATTTTCTCGCAGTGAACAAAATCAGCAGCAGTGATTTGTTCATTTTTTGAAGAAAGGCTTCATTTTGTAAGCAAATGTTTCATTTTCTAGGTATTAGACTTTCCCTGAAAAGTGCCATTGTAATGAAATAACTAGATAACATTATTTACTTTACCTGACAGTGGTGTTAATGTTATGGTTGATCTGTGTATAAGGGTGCTTTCACATCAAGAGGATGTGCAAACTGAAGTCCCGCTTACCAGACACATCTTTGTTTTAACATGTTAAATTGTGTTGCAATGTTTCTCGCACTATTTCAGAACCCAGGACCATCTTCCTGTATTTAATTATCATGTTTCAGTACCCGAGACACTGTATTTGATCAATAAGCAGAGAGAAAGTTCTCACGTGGTTTGTAGTAATGCACTTTTGTTCACTTGGATTTTTCACTGTGTTAAAAGACTATGAGGAATATTCTTTACCAGCTCATCAGCTGAATTAGATCATAGCTGCGAAAAAATCTTAAGAGTTTAACCTGCATTAATTATCCAACGATGCCCACTGCCCTTTTTAGGGCTGATTACAGGCCACCCTTCTCTCTCTTTGAAGTTTTCAAAAGATTCATGTGAAACTAGTTTGTCACTAAGTGGCTTCTAACCCCTACATCTCACTCTATAACAGGGTTGGTGAGATAATAGGC
>JBBPDA010072120.1:0-12677 GCA_037974385.1 Arnoldichthys spilopterus | reverse complement strand
ACAAACATGAAAGTCAGGGATCCCTAAAGCCCCCCCTCACCCCGACCCCCCCCCCCCCCCCACCCAAGACATTTCCACTGTCTTTCGGTCCATCTGAGATGAGCTCAGGTCCAGAAAATCCAGCTGTGTTTCTGTGTAGAGCTGAAGTTTCTTTTTCTCTGGGTGTGGCAGTGGTTCTCTGAAGTTCCTCCTGAGCCCATGTGCTGATATTTATCACAGTAACATGACGGTTCCTCATGCAGCACCTTCCGAGGGCTCAAAGGTTCCCAGACTTTTCCTAGGGACTGAGATTTTCCGGAATGTCACAGTATTATGTGCTGTAGATGATGAAAGACCTCAGTTCTTTTTGTCTTGTGTTGAGGAATGTTCTTGTTGAACTGACAGTTCTCTTGTGACGTTTGGCACAAAATTAAACACCTTTACTTTTATTTTAAATATTAACCCCTCTGTCAGATGGTCCATGTGGTTTTATTTTAACAGGTGCTCTAAACAACACTTTCAGGCTTTTTTTTAATATCTCGAACATTTCAGCACTGTGTATTAGCATGGGATGGCTTTTGTTCTTTTTACTTTTCTCTCTCTCTCCTCTGCAGTCACCTTGTCCCAACATCTCATCAATCTCTTCACAAATGGCTCTGTAAACTCCGCCCACCATCCTTTCTCTTCTTTCTTGCTCTCTTGCTCTCTTGCTCTCTCGCACTTTCTCTTTTCGTCTGATGTAACTGTAGTGGAGGCTATGCTTCGGTCTCTCTTCCATCCCCTCTCTTCTTCAACCCTCACTCTCTACTCTGTTTCCCTGATACTGCTGTTATTATTATTATTATTATTATTATTATTATTATTATTATTATTATTATTATTGGTAATATATACAATAATTGAGGAGGTCAGTTTTGGGTGAAAGATAGAGAAAATTCCCAATCCCAAATTCCCAAATGTCCAATCGCAGTGTGTGTAGTGTTGACAGTCTGACAGTAATAACTCTGGGGTGATTGTAATCCAGTATGAATCTGCAGTGTGTGTAGTGTTTACAGTCTTACAGTAATAACTGTTGAGTGGTGTTAATCCAATATGCATATGCAGTGTGTGTACAGTCTGACAGCAATAACTGTGGGGTGATTGTAATCCAGTATGAATCTGCAGTGTGTGTAGTGTTTACAGTCTGACAGTATCAACTGTTGGGTGCTGTTAATCCAGTATGCATATGCAGTGTGTGTACAGTCTGACAGCAATAACTGTGGATTAATGTTAATCCAGTATGCATCTGCAGTGTGTGTGGTTATTGCAGTCTGACAGTAATAACTGTGGGGTGATTGTAATCCAGTATGAATCTGCAGTGTGTGTAGTGTTTAAAGTCTGACAGTAATAACTGTGGGGTGGTGTTAATCCAGTATGAATCTGCAGTGTGTGTAGTGTTTACAGTTTGTAAAGTAGTAACTGTGGAGTAATATTAATTCAGTATGAATCTGGAGTTTGTGTGGTTTTTGCAGTCTGACAGTAATAACTGTGGAGTGAGGTTAATCCAGTATGAATCTGCAGTGTGTGTGGTTTTGGCAGTATTCTGTATCTGGCTGAACCTTAAGCTCCCTCAGTCGCAGCATGTTGCTACTACTGTATAGTGTGTAACTGTCTCTATCTCTCTCTCTCTCTCTTTCTCTCAGATCTGTGATAAGGAGTGGCACTACTACGTCATAAATGTAGAGTTTCCAGTGGTGACTCTGTATGTGGATGGCGTGACCTATGACCCATACCTGGTGACAGACGATTGGCCAATCCATTCGTCTCAGATCGACGTCCAGCTCACCGTTGGAGCCTGCTGGCAAGGTCAGGGGGTGGAGACAGGATAGGGCAGGGATGATAAATGGTGTGGCTTTTGAAGGTTCCCCGTTGTTTACACCCTCTTTGTTGGAGTCTTGATGTGCTGAAGTTTTCTTTTTTTTGTTTCAGTCTGCCGTTATTCCTGCATGTGCAGCATTTTGGATGGTGACAGCTGTGGGAAAAATGTTTTAAATATTTTTTTTAAATATTGATTTTGAAAAATCATAAAATATTATCAATTTTAAACATTTTTATTAAATCATTACATTTTACTTACTTTTCACTCACTGTAAACTTGTAAAAATGTTATGATATATTTAAACTTTACTGGTTATATGTAGCATACGGTGTGAAAACTTAGTAGCGTATTCTTGACAGACTTTTATTTTGACAACTTCTGCAACCGATCGAAATAAAATGACCAGACCTCGTAGTAACCCCTCCTACTCGACATTGCCCCTCCTACCTGACATTCGCCTCCTGGCTGCAGAGATTGTATTTTGTGCTTCCACGTCCAGCCAGTCCTTTGAGCTGTAAAAAATTTTTAAGCACACTGAATGGTACACAATTGTGTGTGTGTGTGTGTGTGTGTGTGGTCAAGAGTCTTTTGTGTTTTTGTCCAACACTGATTCTGTGAGGCGGATGGTGGGATGGTCGCTGGAGGAAAAGATTAAACACTTTAATAGAGGAATGAGTGCAGAAACCAGCACTTGGCTCTAAAGGACAGCTAAGCCTCTAAATAGCATTTCCTAAATCACACACACACACACACACACACTCACACACACACACACACACATATATATATACACACAAAACACACTCATTCAAGTTCCTCTTGATTGTTTTTTTACCTCCGTGTGAGAGGAAGAAAGAACGTGGTTGAGTGTGAATATGGTTTTATGGAGCAGTGATGAATGGAGAGGAACTGAGAGAAGAATGGGGAGAGGGGATAGAGAAGAGAAGGAGGGATAAGAGAGAAAAATGCATCTCTTGGAGCCGTTTGAAGAGTGAGGGATACCTTCACAGTGTAATGAAATTAGACTGAGGTTCCCTTGAGCGAGGTACCCTCCTCGATATCTGCCGCTGCTCCACATGTGTGTGGGTTAAATGTGTGGCATGTGTGATGGGGTGTGTTCACAATGACACCCAGTCACTTTAAAGCACTTATACCTCTTCTGAATCGTCATTCGCTCCCTTGCGGTGTTTCACGATTTCTCTGTGAAGATTCTGTTCTGTAGGACAACTATTAGTAGGCAGTTTGGGCAGTTGAGCCTAGTGGTGAGGACGTTGCCCTTGTGAGCTGAAGGTCGTAGGTTCAAGTCCCAGCCCAGGCACCACTGAGATTCGCTTGAGTAAGGTACAGTCCCGCTACACTGCTCCCGGGGTGCTGTTGATAGCTGCCCACTGCTCCACGTGTGCATGTGCGATGGGTTAAATGCAGAGGTCACATTTCGTTGTGGTGCTTGAGTGTGTTCACAATGACACACAGTCACATTCACTTTATTAGAATGAAGAACCGGAGTTCCTTTCACACGTCAAAGGAGAAGCACATGGTCACCTTCACCCTCCTGGGGTTGGTGGTATCGTGTGATTGGGGGAGTCCCGCCTAGTGGGTGGAACCAGAGGCGACTTGATTGGGCAGAAAATCTAAAGACAAACCGAAGTGTGGAACCACATGTAGAACATGTGTTTAAAGAATTGTGATCTTTTTGTGTGTGTGTGTATGTGTGTGGGTATGTGTAGGAGGTGAGGTGTCTAAGGCACGGTTTACGCAGCATTTCCGGGGCAGCCTGTCCGGCCTGACGCTGAGACCGGGGAAAATCGAGAGCCAAAGGGTGATTTCCTGCCTTCAGGCCTGCAAGGAGGGTCTGGACATCACCTCAATGGAGAGCATGGACAAGGGCATAAAGGTACTCACACACACACAAAATACAATATCAGTATTAACATATGCCACAGATATACACACCAGTCAGCCATAACATTAAGAACACCTCCTGCTGCTGAAACAGCTCTGACTGTGCTGCACTGTGTGTTCTGACCCCTTTCTATCAGAGTCAGCATCACTTTCTACACAGCTCTTTTGTTGGATCAGACCAGATGCACTAGCCTTTACTCCCCACATGCAGCAGTGAGCCTCAGGCTCCCATGACCACCAGTCATCCTTCCTTGGATCACTGTTGGTAGGTTCTAACTACTGCACACCTGGAACACTCCACAAGACCTGCCGTTCTGGAGACACTCTGACTCTAGAACCTCACTTTTCAAAGTGGCTCACGCTCCTGCTTCCAGCACATCAACTTCAAGAACTGACTGTTTACCTGCTGTCTAATATATCCCACCCCCCTGGCACGTGCCATTGTACTGAAGAGTTAATGTTACTCGCTTAGCCTGTCAGTGGTCTTAATGTTATGGGTGATCTGTGTGTTACATGCACTGTATATGTATCTGTATGTATATACATACGTAAGCGTCTATATGAAATAGTAATAGTCAGTAATTTATGCACAAAAGTGCATCCACACACAGAGATAAAAGCGGCTATGGAGAGAAAGACCTGAGCGAGAGGAAACGGGGAGGAAAGATGAGAAACGGGGGGGGGGGGAGTGTCTTCAGGCGCCGTTTTCCATTTTCTTGAGTCTTGAGGAAAGCTTTTAGGATCGGATGAGAAAAGACATCAGAGGGGGGGGGGGGGGGATGGAGGGAGGGAGAGAGAGCAGCTTGAGGCTTCATATGTCTGTTTCCTCTCTGTGTATCGATTTATCTTCTTTCCCCTTCATTCTCTCTCTCCTGTTCAGTCATTTTAAGCTCTTTCCCTATTCCTTCTATTGTGTAACGCTGCTGCGGCTGCTGAGCGCTCTCAGTGGGTACACACACAATATTTAACACACACACACACACACACACACAGCCTTTTGTGCACTTTCCATACTGCCAAAACTGTTATCTTGGCATGTTAAATCGTCTTGGACCTCATCATCCGCTGTGGGGAGAAAAAGTAAATGTACAGGAGAAGGAAAAACTTTCACACGTCTTAATGTGAGCGAACAGAGCAAGATTTTACTCTGGCATTTTTGCTGTCGATGTTGGTCTGAAATTTTGATATGGCATTTTCAAGTTAACCCTTCCAGCGCCTGGTGTTTTAATGGCTGTGTAAGGTTTGTGGATTCCAGAAGCAGATGTGCAATATAACAAGGTTTATTTATATGAGCAGAAAAACACAGACAGGACACGTGTCACGACCAGACGTGACAGGCTGTTGGGGTTTTCCTTCGCTTTGTGCACATAAAAAGCAGTAAACAATGTTGGACATTTTTTCTTTGATAATGATACCTGCCTTAAAGGAAATGCTATGAACTGGGGACTTTTAGAAACAGTTACCTTCATCAGTTACTTTAAGTGGTTTAACAGTTTTGATGTTAAATCAGAGCTTTTACATTTGTTTCAGCACATCACTCACACTGTGTACTGCTACAGAAAACCTGCAAAACATTCACAAAGATTAGAAAACTACTGAAAATGAGAGATAAATGATTATATTTATTCACAGGGTGAAGCAACATTTACTTTTACATTTACTACAGAAATGTAATAATAATAATTTAAACATGAAATAAACATCTAATTATCATACACTTTTGTCCGGACCAATCACCGCACAGGTTTGTCTGAACCAATCAAGATATACTTTCGTCTGGACCAATCACTGTACACTTTAGTCTGGACCAATCACTGTAAACTTTCATCTAGACCAATCACTGTACACTTTCCCCTGTACCAATCAACAGTACTCTTTCATCTGAACCAATCAACAGTACTCTTTCGTCTGAACCAATCAACAGTACCCTTTTGTCTGAACCAATCAACAGTACTCTTACATCTGAACCAATCAACAGTACCCTTTCATCTGAACCAATCAACAGTACCCTTTCATCTCAACCAATCAACAGTACTCTTTTGTCTGGACCAATCAACAGTACTCTTTCGTTTGGACCAATCAACAGTACCCTTTCGTCTGGACCAATTACTGTACACTTTTGTCTGGCCCAATGACTGTACACTTTTGTTTGGACCAATCAACAGTACTCTTTTGTCTGGACCAATAACTGTACAATTTCGTCTGGACCAATCAATGTACACTTTCGTCTAGACCAATCACTGTACACTTTTGTCTGGATCAATTACTGTACACTTTCGTCTGGACCAATCAATGTACACTTTCGTCTAGACCAATCACTGTACACTTTCGTCTGGATCAATCACTGTACACTTTCGTCTGGACCAATCACTGTACACTTTCGGCTAGACCAATCACTGTACACTTTCATCTGGACCAATCACTGTACACTTTCGTCTGAACATATCACTGTACCCTTTCGGCTAGGCCAATTACTGTATGCTTTCATCTGGACCAATCACTGCACACTTTCATCACTCATGGTTCCTGTAGTGTAAGGAAGCTTAGATCCTGAAGCAGAAGTCAGAAACGTGGCCCAGAACTCGATAAACTACAATTGTCCTCATTTCCTGTGGGCCCACAAAACACATGCAAACTCCTCCAACAGTTCTAAGAACTATGAAAAAGTTCCTCCAGTCCAGAGGAACCATTTTTCTCAGCCAGTTCTGTGAGTAAGAATACACTGCTGTGATCTGTCACTCAGACTGAGTGTGAGGTGGTGCATGATGTGTATTTTTGTGCTAGTTTAAAATATTTATGGCGATGTGAAGAACTGTTGCCCCATTGATAGATTAGTTTAGAGCAGTGTAGCAGGACGGTACCTTGGTCAAGAGTTCCTCAGTGGAACATGGGCTGGGACTTAAAACCCTAGGTGGGTCCCTAAACACTAGGTCACCACTGCCCTATGCCCTATGGCCTTTGCCCTATGCCATATGCCATATGCCCTATTCCCTTTGCCATATTGCCTTTGCCCTATTGCCTATGCCTTATTGCCTATGCCCTATTGCCTATGCCCTATGCCCTATTGCCATTGCCATATTGTCTATGCCCTAAGCCCTAAGCCCTATGCCCTATTGCCTTTGCCCTATTGCCTATGCCCTATTGCCTTTGCACTATTGCCTATGCCCTATTCTCTATGCCCTATGCCCTATTGCCTTTGCCCTATTACCTATGCCCTATGCCCTATTGCCTTTGCCCTATGCCCTATTGCCTTTGCCCTATTGCCTATGCCCTATGCCATATGCCCTATGCCCTATGCCCTGTGCACTAGGAGTGTAAGTTATTGTCCCTGTGAGTAATTGAATGTCTCACCCTCTGTTTTCTCTCAGTTCCACTTTAACCCGGCCCAGTCCGTGCTGGTGATGGAGGGGGAGGACTTGGAGCAGGTGAACGCGGCGCTGAGGAAGGTCTCCTACATTAACTCCCGACAGTTCCCCACCCCTGGAGCCCGCAGCGTACACATCTACACCACAGTACAGTACGATCGATAATCAATAATCACTCAACACCACCCCCATGCTGTCTGAACAGAAACTATACTGATCAGCCAGAACATTAGTTCCACCTGCCTAACACTGTGTGTCCCCTCTGCTGGAACAGCTCTGACTGTGCTGCACTGTGTGTTCAGACCCCTTTCTATCAGAGTCAGCATCACTTTCTACACCACAGTAGCTCTTCTACGGGATCAGACCAGACGCACCATGTACACTCCTCAATATATTTCACCCCCCTGACATGTGCCACTGCAGTGAAATAACTAGAGAGTAAATGTTACAAACTTCACCGGTCAGTGGTGCTAATGTTGATTGTTAACTGGCTGATTTGAAACCCTTAATGATAAAGCGCCATGAGCTGTGACCTGTCAGTGGTGCTAATGCTATGGCTGATCAAAGTAATATTCCACATACACATTTTCACTTTAACACATTTAGCAGTTTATTTCTATTGATTTTTTATTTCTGTAACTATTATTATTATTATTATTATTATTATTATTTATAGACACACACAGAAGAAATGTGAGTGTCAAGTGAACACGTAAAGGTAGTGTATATAAAAAGTTAATTAAAAAATGTAAGATTACATAAATAAATATGTGGTTTTAAGGCAAAGAACCAGAGGAAAAAAATAAAAGCTTAAAATACAGGAAATTATATATGAAATGCTTAATATGATAAAACAGAAACAAATATATATAAATTATAAGTATGAGGAGATAATAAAAGAAAAGAATAATAATTTAACAGAAAGCTAAGCTTAATACAAAAAAAATAATAACAATTATTTTTTATATTATTAATATAATTAATAGTGTCAGTCATAATCTTGGCAAAAATACTTTAAGTACTATTTATTTTACTTTATTATTTATTAATAATTTTCACTGAATACTTTTTAGTTTTTTTAGTTCATTGTTTATCTTCACGATTAATGAATGAATAGCATTGTTTAATGAAGTATTAGTTAGAGTTTCCAGTTTTGCTTTAAACAATAGTATATTGGGGTTGGTTTAGCTTAAGGTGTCACTTAGGGCCCACAGATGGTCAGGAACGGACTGCGACTTCTGATTTTAGTGTTCAGTGTCGTCTAGTTACCAGACCCCTCCTGTGCTGCGGTGGATGTAACTAAAAGCACTAATTTGTGGAGCATCAAGGCTCCAGGACCAACACTGGGAACCAGCTGAGTGAGTTGAAAAACATGCACTGATGAAGGTTCTTCAGGCTCTATGATGACCTCCATTTCCCCATGCTTTTATTTGGTTCTGGGTGGGCTGAAACCAGTCTGGGATCTCAGAGGAATGGTGAGAAGTCACATAGCAATCACAAACATGTGCATGTTGTGCCTCACCTGCTCCGTTTCCTCGTCAGAGGCGGGCTTCTGCAGAGGTCACCTGAGGACGATATGAAACGGCCTGTTTGGAATGGCCTGGTTTGTGTAACAGCAATCTTCTGGATGATATTGCTCTGCACACAGCGACACTGGCGTCCCGCTGCTCCCCAATACCTACTGTGGCCTTTTCCTTATTTCATTACATCCCTGCTGGCATCTTCTGGGCAAAGTGAATCCAGCCTCATTCACATAAGTGACTTCGTGGGAGAGATGGATTGATCGTCCTCCAGCTTCATAACTCTGAAAGAAATCAAATGTTGATTAAATGCTTCGTATCTCAGTAGAATGAGGCTGCAGTGCTGCATCACGCTGTGCCTGGGAAAAGACCAAAGAAGACCTTAGCCTGTCACTCCCCCTTCCCCATCCTCCAAAATCACAATTATTTTAGACCCCATCCACTTCTCCACAGGGGCACCATCCTCACCAGGCCTCCTCTGACCCAGTTCTAGTTTGTAAAAAACACCTAAATATTTTGTAGAGTTTTAAATGGAACCTGTTCCTGCCCAGTCCACTGGGACAGTCCTGCTCATTATATACACTGATAGAATTATACGAGTTCTGAACTACCGTCGCTCTCAGTGCACATTCTGTATTGACAGGGTCCAGTTTGCTCCAGACTTTTCTGCCTCTTTCATCATCAATAAATTACAATGTTTATTAATATTTACCAAATCAAATCTTTTCCTTTAAGACATTTTTGTTTAGCTTATTTGACTGTTTTGAACATTGAAGAAGTAACCACAACACAAATGTACTACTCCTCTTCATCCCCCATGGGTCATAAGGATATAAGGAGTTCCTTCCATCGGATGTGGCCGCATGTTACGCTTCTCCCTATGACATCGTCATCTTTTCAAGCCCCTGTACCATGGTTCTGCACCTGGTGTTTTTGGGTCGTACAGGTTTCCATCTTAAGGCAACTCTTGGGATCCAGTCTTGCTCCATTGTTGACACGGATTAGGCAGCAAGTGAACACTCAGTTTTAAAAGTCGATGTGCTAGAAGCAGAAGCGCAGGGATCTGAGCCACTTTGACAAGGCATTTTTTAGACACTGAGTCAGAGTGTCTCCAGAACGGCAGCTCTTGTGGAGTGTTCCAGGTGTGCGGTAGTTAGTAGTCAGGTGCTCGGGTCATGGGCACCCGAGGCTCACTGCTGCATGTGGGGAGTGAAGGCTGGTGCGTCTGGTCTGATGGCATAGAAGAGCTACTGTGGTGTAGAAAGTGACGCTGACTCTGATAGAAAGGGGTCAGAACAACAGAATGCTGTTGTTGTGGCTGATCTGTGTGTACGAAACCAGTAATTTTTTCATCTGGTTAAATGGTCTCTATGATGGTTCTTTGAAGAACACTCAAAAGAGGGTGCACTATATAGAGAACATATACAGTGCATAGACGTTTTTGAGTGCAGCTGTGCTAAGTGTGTGAGGACGTTTGGTAGCGAAGTCTAAAGGCTTGTTAGCGATTGTTAGAGAAGCCGTGTTCTTTGTGTCTGTGGTGTTCTCCCACTGGCTCTGATTCACAGCCTTCGCTTTCGCTTTCCTGCCTCTTTTTCTTTCCCTCTTTAATCCCCCTCCTGTCCCAAAGCAGTTTCAGCTTCTTACAGATGTGTGTGTGTGTGTGAGAGAGAGAGAGCGAGAGAGAGAGAGAGAGATTCTCTTCTACCAATCTATTGCTACTGTAGCGCTTCCCTTCCCTTAGGGACTGCGTGAATATGCATGATCAAATTTGAATATTCATAAATCTTTTGGGAGTTTGACCCGCCTCCTGTGGGGTTTGCTGCGAGGCCGTGGGTGGAGTCCCTTCAGCAAGAACAGCAGGGAATTAACAAGACACACACACACACACACACACACATCCACAGAGACAGAAACCGATGATGAAGGATTACAGGATCTTGAGTAAGAAAATGCACTAAATTCATGGGATAAAAAAAGACTCGACTCAGCCTTGGGTCATACAGCTGCACAGCCAAGCGCGATTATGGAACCGGCAGCTGAACTTTCCTGGTGTTTTAGGGCCAAAAGAACATCAAACGGCCTGGTTTTCTGAAACCACACCCTGAAAAGTTTTCAGACATTGTACTACACAGTGTTCCACTCACGCCAAACACTGATCGCGACATGTTTGAAGTTTGGCTAAACATGTAAGTTTTCAGCCTAGAATTGAAAACAGAGCCTGAGTCCCAAACACTAATTGGTAGGTTATTCCAGAGCTGGGAGGCAATGTAAAATAAGGCTCCTCCCTCTGCTGTAGTTTTCAGAATCCTGGGAACTAGTAAATATCAGCACCTTGTGATCTTAAACCCTGTCCACACGTATTTTAGGCCTGGTGTTTTTGAAAATGGTGCACACAAGCGTTCTGAAAATCTCTCAAACGGCATCAAAAGCCAGAGCAGCAGGTGAGACGAGACAAGGCGGCTTCTTGTGGAAACATGAGTTCACTTTCAAAGTCGTCCCACCGACCACTGCTCCAACCGGGTCTCATCCCAAACTGGCTGCGGCGCTCAGGTGCGACAGTGTGTGTGTTGAAGCTCAGCCTGACGCCTGTGTCCTTCATAATGTAGGGAAAGTCACTGCGTGTGTGCGTCTGAGCTGTAAAAAGTCCTAATAGCGAAGTTCCCAGTGACAGCGTTGTGTCTGCATGTGTCGTTGCAGAAAATCACCTCCATCATGTAAACACACACGCGCACAGCGACATGAAAGGAAGCGAAGTTGTACAGGTTTGACCAAAATCTTCGTTTTCCTCGTCCACACATGAACATGAACACGGCATCTTCAGAAATCTTATTGGACGGAAGGACAAAACACATAGAAAAGGCTACGTTTTCAAAAATACCTGGCGACATGTGGACAAGGCCTAGAAGAACAACAAATTGGGGTTTGTAACGACAAGGAAACTGATTTATGACTCTACTGTCATTTTCATTTTCCTTTACACTTCCTTTACGTTGCACGATGCAAGACACAGCAACATCTACTCTTCTACTGACTAACAGTTGAGGTATGGAGGTAAAGTTTAGAAGCTTAGTTTCTCTTCTAGGTTGCACAAGCTCTGAGCAAGACATTCTTACACTGAACGCAAGAAGAGGCGTCTTGTGGCCTATAGTGCGTGGAGAATCTTGGAGGGTTAAATTACAACGCCTTGCGTGGGCTAAATCCGCTGTGTTTCAGCAGGAAAGACACTTCGCTGAGTCGATCAGGTTTTGGGGCTTGGGAATTTGCATAAGAGGCCAATTATGCAGTGGATCAGCCTCTCTGCCAGCCTCGCGCACTCATTCTTTTTACCGCAGCCAAACAGAACGGGGCACATCCGGGACCTCAGGACATCGAGCAAAGACAGTGATTTGAATTTGCTTGATTCAACACATTCACAACAATTAAATATGCAGCAACACAATTTTAGTGACTTTCAGTTCAGTTTTGGCATAAACTGTGCTGACGTGATGTGCAGAGCTGTGAAAAAGCCTAATGGTATTTACTGGGGCTAGTGAGCAGGGAGGCACCGATTTGGGGTGTGTAGTTTGATGCCTGTGTTTGGTATTTTTCATGTTCCTATCCGCCAGTGCAGATGTAAAAAAAATGTTTTAATGCAGAAATTGGGACGATGTCTGATTTAAAAAAAGTGTTCTTTGTATAGAACATATTTTTATAATCTATGAGCTTAAAAATTAGGTAAAATCAGAACAATGTGTTTTTGTACAGTGTCGTCTAAACATTCTGCGCTTCCAGAGAACAATAAACGCAACATCACATATCAACTATCAGTCAGATCTTAATGTCTCTCTGAAGCTTATATGTGTCTGTCTGCCTCTGTCTGTCTGTCTGTCTATCTATCTATCTATCTATCTATCTATCTATGTACAATGGGTATGAAAAGTATTCAGACCCCCTTCAATTTTTCTTTTTTAATAAATCTGCAACAATTTCAAAAATGCTTTTTTTTGTCTGTCAATATGGGGTGCTGTGTGTACATTAATGAGGGGAAAAAATTTATTTAAATGATTTTAGCAA
>JBBPDA010072099.1:0-12678 GCA_037974385.1 Arnoldichthys spilopterus | reverse complement strand
ATACATACATACATACATACATACATATATTTACACATGCATGCATATATATATATATATATATATGTATGTATGTATGTATGACCACTTCCTGTTTCCTTGGGATAAAGATAAGAGGTTACACACATGAAAAAATACTTTTAAAAAATCGTGATGATAAAAAGTTTGAAAAGCTTTGAAAAGTCGAGATTTTGCAAATCTGAAGTGAACATGAGCTTACTGCCCCGTGATGCAGTGAGGAACATAGAAAAACAGGCAGGGAGGAACCCAAAGATCACTTTCACAATAGCACTGTTTACATTTGGGGTTTTCAAATGACAGAATTCCCCATCAGACACCACCTCCATGACCAGGAGCTTTTCAGAAAAGAAGCAGGAGAGAAAGCCACAAAAAACACCACCTGAACTTTCCAAGACCTCGGTGGAAAACCTGATCTAAGGATATTAAGGGACTAGAAATGTTCAGTGCGGTTCTACTTCATATTTCCAGTGCAAAAAATGGTCCAGTGCTGTTATTGGGCAGTGGAGGCCTAGTGGTTAGGACAATGCTCTTGTGTACCAAAAGTCGCAAGTCCCGCCCCAGGGCCTAGCTGCCCGCTGCTCCACGTGTGATGGGTTAAACGCAGAGGTCACATTTCGCTGTGGTGACAAAGAGTCACTTTCACTGATTCTCGTCTGAAGATTCTTCACTGAGTATTGATAATGGGGTGCCAATATTTTGTAACATCTTTTTAAAAAGTGTAACTAAGTCATTTGTTATGAATACACACTGAAATGCACAGTTACAATTTGTTTAAACCCAAAAACATCGCTCTGCACGTGTGGTTTATGTAATGTATTGACTTTAGCTCATTTTCACGAACGCTGCCAATAATTCGGAATGATTGTGTAGCGGCGAAAATCTTTCCATGTGGCCATAACTAACATCAGAAACCGCACGTAACTATTAGAAACCTTTCATTTGAGTCGGCAGCAGCTGGTTTAGGGCTGAACGAGTCTCTACGTGTGCTCATCCAGGATCAACACTGGCGCTTCCAAACACTCATTAAGATGTGAAGAGTGAAACCTGATCCCGCATCAGAGCGTTTCCTCAAAGACACTTGACATATAATGACCCCTGTCATGTGTGTCAATGTTTTGACGTGATACTCACTCAGACACACATTTTCCCAAAACCCGCCGTCTGCCTGCCATACGGCGCTATAAGCGTGCAGCTACACGTTACGTGTGTCACTTGAAAAATGTATGAACGGTTGTTGCACTTAGGCGGGTTGCCAGATAGTCAGGCTGATGAGTGCTGGAGTGTTTGCTCTCGCACAAGGGTCAAAAGGTCAGATGAGGTTCAACTCCGCACGCACGGCCCACTTCAGAGCAAACAGTGAGGTGCTACATTCCCCAGTGATTCTGCACACACCGCCCCAGTCAAAATACTGGACCCGGCTGCTCATAGCTGTATGTTGACTACTTTGAACGTTTGAACAACCAAGAGGAACTTTTGAGGATTTTATTGCTCAAATGTTGCTGTTTGCTGGGTTGGAAAGCTTAATGGTGAGTCTCCTGAAACCCAGGAGAAACCTGACACACAAGAGGGATAAGAAGAGATGAGAGTTGTGCTGAAGAAAAACATGAGCGCTACTGTTTCGGCAAATCTGAGCACAATGTGTGATTTTCCCTTAGATCTCTACTCAACTTTAAGAGAAGACACGAGATTACTCAGGAGAAATATCTGATTTGCAGAAGACTTAAGCAGAAGTCTACTTCGCCTTTCCAGTTGATCTCACTGTTGTCTAACAGAAACTACAGAGATGTTAAAGAGATTCGCTTTCTTTCCTATGGAAATAAAAAAGAGCAAAACTGTGAAAAAAAACAACAGTCACTACATAATCTCCATAAGCGCCTTTCTAAAATCTGTCTGTCTGTCTGTCTGTCTGTCTGTCTGTCTGTCTGTCTGTCTGTCTATGTGTCTGTCTGTCTGTCTATAGGTCTGTCTGTCTGTCTATAGGTCTGTCTGTCTGTCTATGTGTCTGTCTGTCTGTCTATAGGTCTGTCTATATGTCTATCTATTTGTCTGCCTCTCTGTCTGTCTATCTGTCTGTCTGTCTGTCTGTCTGTCTATCTATTTGTCTGCCTGTCTGTCTGTCTATCTGTCTGTCTAGCTATTTGTCTGCCTGTCTATCTGTCTGTCTGTCTGTCTGTCTATTTGTCTGTCTGCCTGTCTATATGTCTGTCTGTCTGTCTAGCTATTTGTCTGTCTGTCTGTCTGTCTAGCTATTTGTCTGTCTGTCTGTCTATATGTCTGTCTGTATAGCTATTTGTCTGTCTGTCTGTCTATATGTCTGTCTGTCTGTCTGTCTATTTGTCTGTCTGTCTGTCTATATGTCTGTCTGTCTGTCTATATGTCTGTCTGTCTGTCTATTTGTCTGTCTGTCTGTCTATATGTCTGTCTGTCTGTCTATATGTCTGTCTGTCTGTCTATTTGTCTGTCTTTCTGTCTATATGTCTGTCTGTCTGTCTATATGTCTGTCTGTCTATTTGTCTGTCTGTCTGTCTGTCTGTCTATCTATCTATCTACCTGTCTGTCTGTTTTAAATATTTTTTCATAATAATTTGTAAAATAATTTTATCTTAGTACAGTTAGTACATGACCAATAACAGTGATTTAAAAATATGGAATTCCAATCTAAAGTGTTTAACGTTTATGATTTTCATTTTATTTTATTGAACATGGTCTTGCATAATTAAATCTTCATCTAAACTTTTTAGCTTTTACCTAATGTAAGCGAACACTGAAGAAATGTTACTTGGCCAAAAGACTCAGTAATGTTCAGTATCTTCACTTTGTACAGCGATTGTTCACTTAACACAACTCAAAATAGGGGCTGCTGAGTGTTCTGTGTATGCCATACCTACACCATTGGGACAGACAGCTGAGCAGTTGACATGACTACATTGGCTAAAGCAATTGGGGGGAAAAAATAATGAAAAAAGCAGCTTATCAGCAAACATTTTAAATCTTTTTTACCTTTATTATTCAGGTTTTACTATTATTTTTAAGTTCTCTCAGTTCTTGAAAATGACACTTATAACTAAAAGTTTAAAATCACCGTTTTCTAGGAACAGGCAGTATGACATCATACCCGTAGTCAGAAATACCATCAGCATGACCTTCAACACTACAAAAGAAAATGTCACGTCCACCCCAGGTCAGTAAAACTGAAGCCAAGTTTCAGCGAAGAAACACAGTTGACAGATTGCTACAAAATGTCGATGCCATCGCCCATACAATACAATGAAAGCAGCAAACATTTAAAACATAAATACTGTACATCCTGGTGAAATACGTCCGTTATTGATCAAATCTGCATTCACTTGGCAAAGACTAAGCCGCCTGTGACAAAAACCAGTTTACTAAAATCATTACAATGTGACAGCGCCAGTAAAGTGAGCTGAAAGAGTGAATGGGCGGGGCTAAACTGCCGTAGGCTGAACAGGCAGACGCATGGAAACGCTTTGGTTCTTGTGACATCACAAAAACACGGCGCAGTTTAAATACATGGGTGGTACAGACGGAGACGTACATGCTATATCTACTGCGCTGCAGTGTGTGTATGTGTGGGTGTGTAAATCAGGTGTACTGCTGATGGAATTTAACAAATCCATGCAACGTCTGGAGGCACTGGGGAGAAATCTGCAGGCAAATTTGTGCTCCTCTGACCAGCTTACTCCAAAAACCAAAAATACTGATGGTTTTTGCTGGTTTTATTGCTTGTTTGAATGTAATTTAGTGTTAATGTGCGTTTTTGCTGGCAGAAAGACACTCACTGCATTGGCGCCTATTGCGCAGTACTGCACATACTGGTTATACTCATCTTATGACACATTGCACACGTTCCAGGACTCATCTTCAGATCAAAATGATTTAGGGTGTGTCAGGTGTGTCCCAACATCTCACTGGGCACTGTAGATACACACATAACATATACAGTGCCGTAAAGAATAGGCCATCCCCACCACACACACACACACACACACACAATCCTGCTGACAGACTGCGAGTGTGAACATCCCTAAATTAAAGTGACAAACGTTCTTGCGGGGAAATGAGTGATTGGTGCTTAGTGAAGGATAGAGGCGAAGTGATGTGTGTGTGGGGGTTTGGAGGAGGAAGAGTGTGTTTCTCTACACTGAGGAGCAAATACTACTCAATGCCAATCAATGTAACTGGCAGTGCTCTATATTCCTCTCGGCTCCGCACCGCACAGACTCAGGAGTAAATCCATCAAACATCAACCGGCGCAAAGTCCTAAAAAATCAGCTAAACGGCTGTCTCCTCATAAACCCGCTCTGCGTGCTCAGAGGAAGATGTGCTGTTGCTGTGGAAGTGTCTGAGGTGAAGGTGTGATTTTGTCACCGGCATGACTGTGCGTCTAACACACGGCAACCGTTTCAACATGGTGACAACCTGTCAAAGCAACAGCAGTGGTCTACAGATGTCTGGATAGGGCAGTAAACAGTGCCCTCTTAGAGTTCCCAACC
Organism: Arnoldichthys spilopterus; assembly: GCA_037974385.1. Lineage (NCBI taxonomy): Eukaryota > Metazoa > Chordata > Actinopteri > Characiformes > Lepidarchidae > Arnoldichthys > Arnoldichthys spilopterus. Next base: position 8,143 of record JBBPDA010072099.1, on the reverse strand, counting down.
CGGGCATGTGTGCGTGTGTCCACACAGTGGGAACGTCCAACGTCATAAAGCCGCTGGCCAAAAAAAAAAAAAAATTATTATGAAATAATAACATTTTATGAGGAACAGACTAATAAAAAAAAGCTCCAAAATGAGGTTTAATTAAAGAAATTACCTTAACGGGCATTAAAAGTAGGGCAGGATGACATTGGGGAAATGATCTACCATTTTCCAGGCCAGTTCGGTAACTGGGAATTCACCTGTGATTATTTTCTACAACAGTGTTTCCCAAACCTGCATCTGGAGGTACGCCCACTGCCTTGCACATTTTAGGGTTTTCTCTGCTCCCAACACTTCTCATCCAAATTGTCAGCTCATTATCAACCCCTCACTGAGCTGAAGTGAGTGTGATTAAGCAGGGACTAAAAAGTGCAGGGCTGTGGGCCCTCAGGACCATCTGAGAATTGAAGCACTATACATTGAGCTCCCATTCTGTTTTTGTTGGCCAATCCAGTATAACCACATTTTTCTGGCTTGAGCCTACACTGATCATCCTAATAGCAAGTTAGGTGTGACTGTCACACGAACAGCACACTGATTTTGGTCTAGCTCATCTACAGGCAACGATGTCAGTGGCGTTAGGTTCATTGCTGTAATGCATGTAAGCCATAATGAAAACTGCAGCTCTTGCGGCTTGAAAATGGAAGTTTTTCAAATGGTTTTTGATAAAGAAACTACTTTTCAGCTCAAATTCCAGGCCTGTAGAGATACGAGCATGCATATGCATGTTTTATTCATTATTCTCTAACTAAAGGACATCTTGAGAATTAAACAGCGATGTCAATATGATTTTAATGGAAGGAAATACATTCAAAACTGACATTGAAAATATCATTTTCAGCCAGTTGCCATCGTCGTTTAGTTCATCACTTCACTTATTTGCATGAAAGGCTTTAAAATAAAACTCTTCTCAGACCCCCTGAGCTACTATCTGTCTAAAAGTGTTGACAGGAATACAAAAGTCAAATGTGACCGATCCCTGGAATGCCCTGGGAATTTCACCTTGCGTTCGGGCCAATTGTTCAAATACAAAAGTGAAAGTCTATCACAGGAAAGCACAGGGATTTCCATCTGCCATGCCACTGAAAACTTGGCAAACAGGTCACATGACCAGATATCTTGCAAGTCCCAATGTCAGACCTGTTGATGCGAGGCAAACGTGTCTTTCTGAAAGATCTGCAAGCATTCAACAGCTTCTCTGGGATCTTCTGCTGGTTTGAACAATGTCTCAGGAAATTACATTTACATTTAATCATGTGTCTGACGCTTTTATCCAAAGCCACTTCCAGGACAGAGGAAACAAGGGGTTGCATTTCGTTGTGGTGCTCGAGTGTGTTCACAATGACAAATAGTCCCTTTCACTAAATGCACTCCAGTGATCGGACCTAAGACTACTAGGCTACATCCAGAAACCTTAAACCTTAAATCTCCCAATCCTCCTCTTCTCCTCCGTGACCTGGACACTAATTTGGTGATGCCACTTTACTGGTTGTTCTAATCTCAGCAGAGACAACAGTGCTGCTCCAAGCAGCTGCTCCAAGTTTCCAGTGAAGGATAGATGTGTAGAGGATGCATGAAGACAGATGTCTGCTGCCCAACCAGCCTTTTTCAGATTTTAGAGCAACAACCATCTGTTTAGTCTGTACATATAACCCTCTTCAGCTCCGCCCACTTCACTCCTATTTGAAACACATTTAACACACTGCACATATCGTATAACCTGTAAATCCTCCAAGGTCAACAACACTGTACATACAGTAACATAGCATCACTTATAGCATCACTTATACTACACTTTCCTGTCATTTGTACTTTTACTCTGCACAACGACAATAAAGCCAAATCTAATGAAGTGAAAGGGATTATTTGTCATTGTGAACACACTCAAGCACCAATGAAATGTGACCTCTACATTTAACCCATCACACGTGCACACATGGATCGGCGGGCAGCTACCAACAGCGCCTGGGGAGCAGTGTAGTGGGGCGGTACCTTGGTACCTCAGTGGTGCCCGGGCCAGGACTTGAACCTGCGACCTTCAGTTCACTAGGGCAAGGTCCTAACCACTAGGCCTCCACTGCCTGCTGTCTAATCTAATTGAATCTAATCTTATCTAATGTAATCACTGCACACACGCCCACAGAGGGCCAACAGCGTAGAGGAATCCTAAACTGTTAGGCTTGTATTAACATAATCTTAGCATAATCTTATTTTATATTTGCTTCAAAATTACATTAAAAACATGGAGCATTTGGCCGTGCACAAATATGAGTCGGCTGGCAATGAGGTCCCCGCAGTTTGCAGTCTCCACTCGGCTGGGTTTCTCAGCAAATGTCACAAAAGGCTTTGATTTTGATGTGATGATGTTGACGTGGATCAGCTCTCCCATTTCAACCACAACAGTGTTACATTCATACAAAGCCTGTCACAATCCCAAGGTGGCTTTACAGGAGGAAAAAAAAACATAAAAAATAACAACGTTAATGATGAAGAGATTCCATATCTTACTAGCAACAGCAGTGAAGGACCAGCTTCCCAGAGAGGAACATCTGGTACAAGGGATAGCAAGCAAACTGCTGGTGGAGGAACTAAAAGACTGGGGTGGAGAGCATGGAGAGATCAGTTCAGTTGTGAACAGAAGGTCGCAGGTCCCGACCCGGGTACCAGAGGTTACATTTCATTGTGGTGTGTGGTTGTGTTCACAATTTACCATCATATGTGACCGCAAAGAAATAACGGACTGACCTTTGTCCTTTGCCAAATAAGCTGTGTGGTCTGACATAAGCTGCATGGAAGCCAGGACATATGAGGCAGGCAGCAGTCTCCTGGCTGTACTGTTAATCTCCATTAGTGTAAATACACATGGCCATACAGAGAGAAGAGCACTCCTGTGAGATTAGCCAGGGCCTGAACCCTGTAATCTAATGGCTGCTCCCTTATGGCTCCTTCTTTGCTCCTCTTGCCCTGGAACACCACAGGAGCATCTCATCCACTAATAAAGCCCTGCTTATGAGCTTCATCTCCGCTCCGCTGGCCGTCAAATAGTGACAGGAACAGTAGACGTTAAGGAATATCTCAGAGTCAACACAAAAACGGCGGGATACAGCATTTCAGCAGGCTGCAGAGGTACAATAACTAAGGACATCAAGGATATTGAGACTGTAGCGGTTTCCTTCATTAAGATTAGCACTGTAGAGCAGCAACAGATCTAAATCACTAGATGTCTTTTCATGCTTGCTCTGCCGGGACCGGCAATAACTTGTGCACAGTGGATTTTAAAAACACTTGATGAAAGTATTCTGTGAAGCTCTTAAGACTCTTCATGAGCTGAGATATCTGGGTTAAAGCAGAGAAGAAAGGAATGCAAAACTGGGATTGAGAAACACGGGTCTAGACTCATGGAGTAATTATCAAGACCCTAAATGAGCCAAGATTTCTGGGATAAAGTTGGGAAAATACAGTAAGAGCAAAACATTGGGACTGATAGCCATTGGTTTAGATCAGTAGTTTTCAACCCTGGTCCTGAAGTACTGCCCAGCATACTGCTGTAACACACCTGATCCAACTAATCAGATCATTTTAAGGTCTTTCCTAAAGTAAAAATGACTGTGGTAGAGCATGGGAAGCTCCAGAACCAGTATTTCAAGACTAGGATTGGGAACCACTAGAGATTATATCATGCCCACATATAGACTGAACCTGGCCTGGTCATGTTTAATGGGTATTTTTTAATAGTGGACTTTTCCACTGGCACCAAGGCCGTTCCATGCTGTTACACAATTTAGCAGCCCAGATACCGCCAGCCATTTTTAAGTAACATTGTTGCTGACTTTGTGGCAACAGTACGGTAACCACATGGAGGCTGTTGCTACGGTCTATGGTTGCCTTTATATTACTACTGCATACACCAAAAAGCAGTGACACAATTGACCAATTGTGGGTGGAGACTTCACACTTTCAGCACTGGTCAGAGTGGTTCCAGGTCCACGGTGCTTCTCGGGAACAGCTCGGTTCCAGATGCCAGTGGAAAATGGTCACTACCAAGCCATACTAGCCACCAGCCTTCCAGGATTCGAGTTGAACATCCATGTTGGAGGCTCAAGCTCTGGAAGCAATTCTCCTAATGGACTATAAATAGATGACCACTACACATAAAGTCTGCCTTTGGGTCATAGAATAGGGTTTTAATAGCCTTTCTTCTGACAAGTTCATGCTACATGAAGAAGGGAAGTGCTTCAAGCGGAGACTGAAGCACACCAGAACTCACTTGATATCAGCTTAACAAGCTCCTTCGCCAGAAAAGCGTGACACACTGCTGTTTTTCAGTTCAGGCGCATAGACTAGCGCTATGAGAGCACCATGAGCAAGGCCTATTAACATGAGATTTTATCCTGCACTGCATGACACATCAAGTAGTCGGAATGTGACAGTTGTCTTTTTTTGTTGTCGTAACTAAGAACACACGGGGCCTTGTCCTGTCAGCCTTCAAGAACTTTTTAGCAGCCTCCTTGTCTTCTCGGATAAGCGCCACACACTCAGCAAGCAGCCGCTTGATTAGAGTGAAAGAGGAGGGATGGGAAAAGTGCATGTAGCAGGAGTTTACTCCCCTGAGCCGGGCTGAACAAAACAATCACAGCTACAGGACATGAAAAGACGCCGAACGCAAGGCGCAATCTGCCTGTCTTGCAGCCGGTAAAGGAACAATATCAATGGCAAAGTCAAAGGAAAACACAAATGACTTCTACAGAAGTGCACAGCAGAGGAAGCCAAAAACTTGAGGCTGAATGAGAGAATGAAAAAAAATACAGTGCGATGAAAAAACGGAACTCAAGTTTCACAAGTTTCAGAACGAGAGAGAGAGAGAGAGAGAGAGAGACTGAAAGAGAGAGTGCCTACAAAGGAAGGGAAAGAGGCTGTGGTTGAAAATTAGCAGGCTCCTCTGCGCCAGGTCTCATCACTATTTCATTCTCAGAGGAATGAATATTTCATTCGCTCCAGAGGTGCCGCAGCCCCTTTGCAGTTTGCACGTGGTGGCTGCTGAAAGACCTCGCCAATTAGCCCACATCACATATCGGCGTTGGGATGGGGGGGGTTTTCTCCCAGTCCAAAAGCATCGGGGCAGCCCCATCACTCCCGGCCCCGCGAGCCTGGAATCAAGGGGATTGGCAGACAATCTGATGAGGCGGCTTGTTAAGAGCAGATGAATTCCTGCTATCCTCCCATCTCCACTTTGAGTCGCTCTCTTGTGGGCTAGCCATCCTTTCTCCAGCTTCAAGGGACAGAAGGGTTGAAAATAATCCTTCTTCAGGGGTCTGTCTGTCAGTCTTTATATCAGGGGGTTAGCACACCCATAAGCCCTTTGGATGAGAAAATATGGAAGGCACTTCCTCGTCTTTGAATGCAAGTGTTGAGCTTGTCAGGAGAAGGACCTCAGTGTTTCCGCCGAAGCTCCTTCTCACATGAAGCTGCTCCATCCTTTGAGTGATACACCATCAGGTCAAGTGTCAGTCTCAGCACTGCAACCACCTGCTAAGCAAATAGCCTAATGACTCAGGACCTCCCAGGGTTGACGTTTAGGCCTAGTCCACACAAGCCAACACCAACGTTCAATTGACTCTGTGTGTTTACCTGTGGGGGCAGTAATCAGGAAGTCCAGAGTGTTTTTAAGCTTTTGGGTTTGAGGTTCATCCTTCATTGTATTGGTGAAATATGGATCATTTGTATTTATTAGACCTGAAACTTGACGTCCTTGTGTTAAAAATCCTCCTGATACGCAACGTAGGCAGGGAACCATTGGCGCTGCTGCTGGGTTGACCCTCTGACTGCACAATCATGGGATATATCTGGTCCTCCAGAACCTTATAACAATGGCACCAAAACTAGTTTTTTTAAAGCCACCTGAACATGAATCTGACCAAACGGAAGTCATGAAAGGCCAGATGACCCAAAAAATGTTTTTTTTGTATAAAAACATACGCAGAACATTTATTGAGAACATTTGTTTACTGTGTACAGAGGTATGAACATTCATTGATCATGCCTGTCTAGTGTTGTGTTTCAGATACAATGCAGCTTGTTTCTGTAGGCCATTGTGCTGAAACATTTATGCCATAAAATAAAATATTTCCTTCATAACTTCTATCAGACTGAATAAGACCCTGTTAGCTGTGAGGGGTGGAAAGCGAGGGATGAGAACCACCTGCTAGGAAAATATTCATAGCTCTCTACGGAGACAGCCGTGCTGAGATAAAAACTTTCTTCATATCCAAAGTTCCCATACAACAGCCTCAAAACAAAACAGCATCTAAACAAACAAAAAGCTCATTTTTTAAAATGATGACTTGCTTTCTCACCTACAAAGAGAAAAATGCAGCTTTTGCCCAGTTTGCCCCTCATGCAAAATATAATCCATCAACACCACTGGACCATTTAACTTAACCTCCACATCAGGCAGCATTCTAAGACCATATGAGCCACAGACAGAATTACCTAAAACATATATATATATATATATATATATATATAATCAGCCATAACATTAAAACCACCGACAATACCTCATGTCACAATGTCAGTCTCATAATCTTGTTACAATTTTACCTGAGGCTGTAATATAATTAAGCAGCATCTGAACAGTCAGTTCCTGAAGTTGATGTGTTAGAAGCAGGAAAAAGGGGCAAGTATAAGGATCTGATGTGGTGATGGCCCATGTGTCAAGGCTGGATGACTTGAGTCCGAGCATCTCCAAATCAGCAGGTCATATGGGGTGTTCCTGGTATGCAATGATTCGTACTAAGGAAGGACAACCAGTGAACAAGCAATAGGGTACCCAAGGCTCACTGATTGTCCAATCCTGCAGAAGAACTGCTATACTACAAACTGCTAAAAGGTTAAGGCTGGTTAAGATGTCAGAGCTGTTCTGGTGGCATGAGGGAGGCCAAGAAAATATTACACAGGTGGTTTTAATGTTATGGCTGATCAGGAAATATATTCTCAGATAGAAGACATGCAATGACGGTTTGCTCTTGAACTTCTCTGTGGTTCTATAGTGAACACCATAGCACTGCAACAGGTGGCATAGCTGTTGTCGGGCCCTGCCCATGCCATCGTCGGTTCCCTCGTTCAGACTGAGCTTTACTAATTCTCGCAAAGCAGCAGAACATCCAGATGCAAGCGAAGGCACGGCTGGGACCCTGTAGAGGCATGATACATCCTCCTGGGTTCAATAAAAGGGCATGAACTTTAACCATCTGTTCCTGCTAGATCCCTCACTTGCCTCTCGTGGGGGCACAGGCAGGCATGTTAATGCATAACCGTTGCACTCTCTGCATGTTTGCAGGCACAAAAAAAAATCGCCCACGGTGCACGAAGATCTGAGGCTCTCGTTTAAGGACAAACGGACACAAATGTAGAGTCTGCAGCACTAACAGCATCATAAAATACCTGTATGAGAGCTGCAAACCCAACCTGTGTGATGCTGTAGCACTGAAACGACAGTTCCTGCTTGACACCAAAACTAACCACAATTTCTAATTCTCATTAGCATTGAACTGGTTCAAGAATCAGGATTCACAATGTGGTTTTTTTGTCACATACACAGTTATACTAGTACAACATGTAGTAAAATGGACCCCTGAACACCCCCAATGGCTGTGTGTTGACTAGCCAGAGTAAAAAAGTGAGCATAATAAATAAGAATTCTAACAATAAACTGTACATACACACGGAAACACATTCGTAACAATGTAAAGACGTTTGCAAGATGAGATAAAGCAATGTGTTATATATGTAGACACACGTGCAGCTGAATTTAAATACGTAGAATGTGGAGAATATATGAAGATTCATGGTGCAGACTCAGCAGTTGTGCAAATAGGCAAAATAGGCAATGCCAGGCAGTGGCTGTGGCTGTGGCTCCATAACAGTTGCCTATAGAGGGCTGCAGATGTGCCACACCTCTGTCAAACTTGGTTTAATCAAAAAAATACATAATTTTTAAATAATAAATCGCTTTTTTTTGGTTGCCGTGTGGGCAGTGGAGGCCTAGTGGTTAGGACGCTGCCTTTGGGACCTGAAGGTCGCAGGTTCGAGTCCCTGGGCTCCA
>JBBPDA010072070.1:2613-12680 GCA_037974385.1 Arnoldichthys spilopterus | reverse complement strand
GGGCGCCCACACTGTACTGGGTTCTCCAGTGGTTCTAGGAGGTTCTGCTCAGTTTGTGCTGTAGAACTGTAGTAAAAAAAGCCATGTGAACACGCAACCGACCGAACACGAGTCCCCAAAGCCCCTGTGGACCATCAGGTTCACTCCAACATACAGAAAAACAGTGGACGGTTGATTCAGACTGACAAATGTTCAAGGACTGCACATGGTGATGAACCTCGTAAGTGTTACTAACTCCAAATTTGTGGACATGACTCAGTGTGAGGGTGGTGTGTGTGTGTGTGTGTGTGTGGGTGTGTGTGTGTGTGTGCCTCTCTGTTCCTCACGGCCGGATCCAGAAAATGTGCAGTAATCACCACTGAGAACATATGCTGCACGGACGGTGCGTGACCTTATCCCAACCCTTCAAACGTCTGCTGCCCGCACGTCCTATCTGCATTGCCCACAGAAGTGGGCTGCTAACACAAATCTGTGGCCCACGCATCAAAATGTCAGCGCGTTTTAGTGTTCGGCTTGGTGCGCGGACACGGCGCCGAGCCTGAGAACATCTCCAATTAAGAGCTCTCTAAATGCACGGCGATCGGCCATAACATTAAGACCACCTGCCTAACGCTGAGTGTGTCCCTCCTGCTGCTGGAACAGCCATGACTGTGGAGCAGGCTACCCTACATGCATCAGTGAGCATTGGGTGCCCATGGACCACCAGTCATCCCTCCTTGGATCCCTTTTGGTAGGTAATAACTAGCGCACACCTGGAACACTCCACAAGACCTGCCGTTCTGGTGACGCACTGACTCTTGCCATCACGGTAAGGCCCACAGATCCTGATTCCAGCACATCAACTGCAAGGACTGACTGTTCGCCTGCTGCCTAATATATCCCACCCCCCTGACACTGGTGCCACTGTCATGGAATAACTAGAGAGTCAATGTTCACGTCACCCATCAGTGGTCTTAATGTTATGGCTGATCGGCGTACACCTGAACGTATCGTGTTTACCATTGTAATTGATAACTGTTACGTTTTCTCTGATGTGATGCAACAACAAAAAATCCATGACATCAGATTAAATTTGGCAAAATAAGGCACAAAAGAGCTCACGCCGCTCGTCTACGCCAGGAGCCCTCGCTGCCTCAGTGTTTCTCCTCATATTGTCTTATCAACGGGGGGAATCGAGCGCCACAGGGAGTCAGAAAAGGCTCCGAATTTTCTCTCTCTTTTTTTCCCTGGCGCGCTTCATTTTCTCCGGAGTGAAGTTTTCATATCGGGGTTTCCGAGTCTGCCTTTGCTGGTGGCACCAATTTCAGGGGCACCGAGGCCAAACAGACCAAGTGACTTCCACTTCCCCATGGCTGTTATTTTCTAAAATAGATGCTTTGAAAGTTCTCCTGTGGGTCCTTCCTGTTTTTTTTTCTTCTTCTTGCTTCTTCTTTCTTTCTTGCTTCTATCAGCTGCGCGTATTTACATGGTGGGCCTCCTCGGCTCGACTCGGGCTCGAAGGCGCTAACTGCCCGAGTGTGTGGGATTACACGCTGTGCAGATTCAAGGATGGACGGAATGAGAAGCGCGTCTGCAGACCACGCGTCACCCGCGACTCTCTCCGTGCATGAGCGCGTGTGCTGGAGGCAGACTCTACACCAACCAGCCATAACATTAACACCACTGACGGGTGAAGTGAACAGTGACTCTGGTTATTTCATTACAGTGGCATGTGTTGGGGGGGGGGGGTATTAGGCAGTGAGTGAACAGTCAGATCTTGAAGTCGATGTGCTGGAAGCAGGAGATTGTGTACTGTGTATACTGTGTACTGTATATTGTATATATCATGTACAATTGTATACTGTGTACTGTATGTTGTATATATAGTGTAAAATTGTATACTGTGTACTGTATATTGTATATATAGTGTAAAATTGTATACTGTGTACTGTATGTTGTATATATAGTGTAAAATTGTATACTGTGTACTGTATACTCTGTATATATGTATAAAGGCCTATAGATTGTATATTGTTTGAACTGTATGTACTTGATATATTGTACTGTTTATTGTAGCATATCATATATACACATTGCATGTTGTGCACTTCACATCACAGTTTGCATATTCCTCTATATTTCACTACGTAACATAATTTTATTTGACTTTTTGGTCAGAAAGTGTGTTTTCTAGAACATTCTCCATTCACTTCAAAGGCTAAGTAAAACTTCCGGAACATTCTGGAACTGCGAGAACTGTCCAGAAGTTTCTACAATTGTCCAGAATTTTCTTGAACCTTCTGGAATCTTCTAGAACCTCCTAAAACCGTGCAGGAAAGATACAAATCTGCCTGTTTTGCCACTAGAACTGGAAAAGTTATGTGGGCTGTGTTCCAAAAATCAAAGTTTGTGATAATAGAGCAGTTCGTACAGAGGATTTAGACGCAAGCAACATTTGTTATGCATCATGTATTGTGTATTATGTCTCGCACTGTATTGTACAGCGTGTGTGTGTGTGGTATAGTGCACACTAGCACTCGAGAGATGGTGGAAACAAATTCCTTGTGTGTGCAAACCTACTTGTGCAATACGATCGATTCTGATTCCCAATTCGAACGAAGGTCCAAAAGTAATCAGAAGCCGATGCCAAGAGTGCAGGAAGCTCTCCAGCTGCATTGTCCACCACTGCCGAGGGAAAGTTCTCCCCGAAAACGAGGTGGGAACTGAGCTCAGGTCCCGTCGCGCCAGCAGGCCTGGATGATTCGATCGGCAGTGGCGACGCGGAGCCGGAAAACAAATGTTCGCTGAAGATGACGCGTGTGTTAAATCTCGTAAAGATTCTCCTCTGAGGACGAATCCAATACGGGCGGCGAAGGCAAAGGGACGGCGGAAGCGCGTCAATACAGAATCGCTGGGCTCAATGGAAAAGCAGTTTTACATTTCCCCGGCCCACGAAATCACCCCCCCCCCCCCATTAATCTTCCACCCACTTCAGCTGTTTATTCCCTGATGAGAGAAAATCACATTCCTGACTGAAGATTCATAAGTTCATTATTGCCTCAGATAAACGGCCACGCCGCCTCGGAAGCCGCGCCGCACATTTTGCATTTATTAAAAAAAATTGAGTTTGTGAGTTTGTAATGATCTCACTGTCACGTCTGCAGAGCCGGAGATTCATGATGCTACGGCATCTCGACGCTTCGCCGCTTCGCTCGTGTTTACATACATTTCTACCCCCGACCTTCGACATTAGCACCACCTGCCTAACGCTGAGTGAGTCCCTCCTGCTGCTGGAGCAGCTCGGACTGTGCTGCACTGTGTGTTCTGACCCCTTTCTATCAGAGTCAGCGTCACTTTCTACACCACAGCAGCTCTTCCGTGTTGCCTTCGCTGCCTGCGTGCATCAGTGAGCCTCGGGTGGCCATGATCACCAGTCGTTCTTTCCTGGATCACATTTGGTAAGTACTGACTACTGCACACCTGGAACACTCCAGGTAATAACTAGAGAGTCAATGTTACTCACCTCACGTTTCAGTGGTGTTAATGTTATGGCTGATCAGTGTAAGTGTAAAGACCATGTTGGACTTTTAAAGGTGCATTTGCATTGTTTGTACCTTGGGAGACGTTTTTCACAGTGTACAGAATGTAAAGATAGTTTGAATAAATATATACAACAAAAAAACTTAAAACACATCTGTCTTACTATTATTATTATTATTATTATTATAACCATTATTATTATTATTATTACTACTACTACTACTATTATTATTATTATTACTATTATTATTATTATTATTACTACTATTATTATTATTAGTAGTAGTAGTATTATTATTATTATTTTTATTATTATTATTATTATTATTAGTATTATTATTATTTTTTTTATTATTATTATTATTAGTAGTAGTAGTAGTATAATTATTAATATTATTATTACTGTTATTCTTCTTATTTTTTTTAATTATTACTATTATTTTTTAATATTATTGTTATTATAATTATTATTATTAATATTATTGTTATTGTTATTATTATTATTATTATTATTGTTATTGTTATTGTTATTATTATTATTATCCTCCTTTCATATCTGCTGAGTGTCTGTGAGTCATTGGCGAGTCCCTTGATCAGTGAGTCTTCAATTCACACAATATGATATGGAGCAAGTGGCAGTTGGGCGTGTCCCTTTATGCCACCGACCCCCAAAATAGGGAAGGCTCAAATCACTTTTTGGGAAACTGGCCAATTTGAATTTGGGAATTTGACCAAATTTGTATGGCGGGTTTGTCTCTAGGAGGCACATGATCATATCTCATTACAACTCATTTGTGGAGCAGCGCCACCTAGTGAACAACGTCACCTAGTGCTTCGCTCTTCATTCAAACTGTGAACTGAAGGTCGCAGGTTCGAGTCCCTGGGCACCACTGAGGTTCCCTTGAGTAAGGCACCGTCCCACTACACTGCTCCCCGGGTGCTGTTGGTAGCCGCCCATTGCTCCACGTGTGCACGTGTGATGGGTTAAATGCAGAGGTCACATTTCGTTGAGCGTGTTCACAATGACAAACAGCCACTTTCAATTCGTATAATGCAGAGCATCTAGCTACATGTATTTTAAGCCAAAATGGCTTTTGTGAAGCACGTATACGTACGCGGCTCGTCTTCAGACCCTCTAACGCTCACTTGTGACCCGCGTTCCCTTGCAAACGGTGCCATTTTTTTTTTTTCTGTCATGGCCACTTCCTTCGCGGTGTGAATTTTAAGTGCTAAGCTAAGCTAAAGGCGTCCACCTAGCCTCAACATTCTGCCAGCGCTACGCTCCCCGCGCCGGAGCCATTCTGCCTCTCTGCATCTGGAATCACCCTCCGCTGCAACATTCCCGGCGAAGAGGACGCTGGGGACCGGTGCAGGGCGAGAAACAGCGCGGCGCCTCCTCGTCTCCCGCGCGGACGTATTAATTCGTAGGCCGGTCTTCTCCTCCTTCCCTCCGCCGGTGGCCCCTGGGCTTAGCCTCGCGCACCTGACTCCTCTTCCGCTCTCCAAAGACCCCGGAGCCGTCCCCCCATTTGTCATTGGTAAACACGCGGACAAGACAAGGAGGACAGGGCGGGGGGGAGGGGAGGGGCCCGGGAAAAACAAAGACACAACAAAAACCAGCATCGTTTCTCTCAACGTGAAAGCACATTCGCCAAGAGGGGCCTGCAGCTCGAGGGGCGGCCTGTCGACGCGGAGGGCAAATCCTATAATAAAATATATTATTATTATAATGACGTGGCTCACTGATGCCTGAGGTGGACCAAACCATTTAAAAAAATATATATATGATATTAATTTTAAATAAATATATATGTATAGACTAATGAACCATGTGAGAGAACAGGTTTTCTATTTACATGCTTTTTAATAAGAGAAATGTACATTAATTCACCTCATAATTTGTGTCGGACACACTCTGATCACGCCGTGTTGGCCTGACCCGTTCAGCATGGGCGCCGCATCCCCGAATGTCTAATAATGGGTTTTTCTGAAACCGTCATAAAACACATTATACACATTTTCCTACTGATTTCACACTCTTTCGAAAAATCCAAATCCAAAATTCCTCCCAAATTATACCTTAATTTATATTTTTAAGCATATATAATCAATATGTCATTTTTTCCCCCCCTGAAATGATTTCTTAGCTCTTCATCAGATTCATGGGCTGTTTTTAAGCCACAGGACTGTTCCTATAGCGATGAAACCCACAGTCCTCGTAAAGTGAGAGTTAGCCCTCGTTAACGCAGGCCGGGGGCGCAGTAATGGGCCGACCCGGGGCCGACGAACAGTGTGATCAGTCACTGATTGTTGAGGCGGATGTCGATGTGTTGTGCAGTGTTTATTTATTTATTTATTCGTTTATTTTAAATCTCTTTATTGTAGAATATCAAACGTAACCTATACTTCACAAATGTTACAGGAGTTTTCCTTAATTTTTACTGGATAGAAATGAAAAAACAAGCCACACCGGCGATGCACACACGTCACATGAGAAATTAAAATACATTTAATATTAAGTAATAAAATACAAAAATAACATTAAGTTTTATTGATAAACAATATCCATAATATATTATTATTGTTACTCTTGTTTTTATTTATTTATAATAATAATAATAATAATAATAATAATTATTATTATTATTATTATTATTATTATTATTATAAATTAAATATGAATTACAATTTTTTTTAAATTACATATAAATAAACACCAGATTGCAGTAATAATTCCACTGAGGACAGTCAAATTAAGGCTTTTGAGCTTAATGTACTATAATAATTTGTGTTTATTTATTTTAGGGCCATAATGCTTTAAAATAATTTAATTAATTAAATAATATATATATATATATATATATATGATACAACTTTATCCCTATACTATTACAACTATATTTTAGTAGAATTGTAGAAACCACAGCATGTCAGTGCTCAGATGTGTGTAGATTCTGTTCTTACCTATAAAAAAATCCCATATGAACTGTTGGTGATGAGGCCTGATGTTCTTAGGCAAAGACGACCAGTGTTGCATATGATCCAGCTGATCTTTTAACACAGAAAGTCAATAAAATGAATAAAGAGTTGCACATTTCTTATAAAAAATGACAAAAAACCTTCATCTGACTGGTAACGAGCATGTGATGGAGATGAAAACTACAAATATTTGACCAACGACATGGGAAAGAGGCAGAGAGCTATGGGAATGTACCTGGCACCAAAAGATCATGAAGAATTGAGAACTCTGGAGGCCAGGTGTTGATAGAATCTAAGGACGTAACTTTGGCAGCTTTTTTAAATGAAAAATATGGTTTAAAGTTTCTTTTGTGGATTTTTGTCCCATTTAACCATTACCTAGTGGCTGGTGGAGGCTTTGGGCGGGTTGTCTTATGAAAGTGAAAGTGACTCTTTGTCATTGTGAACACACTCAAGCAGCACAACGAAACGTGACCTCTGCACTTAACCCATCACACGTGCTGTAGAACCTGACAAGGAAGGTCCTGGATGCATTTCCTTACCAGGGGCCTGTCCCAGGCTTTCCAAAGGCCAGGTGGAGTGGACCTTGCCCCCAAGGTGGGACTGCTGTTGTGTGGGTGCTCTGCGATGGACGGCCCACCTTCTATGGCAACGGTGGTCTAGTGGTGAGGACGCTGCCCTTGTTCACCACTGAGGTTCCTTTGAGCGAGGTACCGTCCCGCTACACTGCTCCACGTGTGCGCGTGTGATGGGTTAAATGCAGAGGTCACGTGTCGTGGTGGCGCTTGAGAGTGTTCACGATGACAAACGGTCACTTTCGTCCTGTTTCCATGCCCCCCACCCCCACCCGGTTAGTAGAAACAGCCCAGAGGAGCGAGTTAATCCGACAGTTCGCCCGTCGAAGGAGATGGACTGGTGTAGCAGCATCAGGTGTCATCGCAAAACACAGCTTCTTATGTTAAAAAGGACACTGGGCAGATAATCTAATGTCTTTGCCGTTTTCAGCGGACCAGATAAACGCCGACGCCATAAATTTCTTCGCTCTTAATGTGGCATCCAGGAGAAAATATTGACGTGTGTGCGACGTGCGGGAGAAAAACACATTATTTACTCTAGTACATAGTCAGATATACAGAATATGATAAACGAGTTCTCTCACGTCATTACAAATCCATTGACTGCCTCTCCGGAGCGCTACCCCCTCCTGGAGAGCAGTCGATGCATGCATTTTCAGGACTGCTTTAAACACCCGTGCCTAATACCCCCCGATGATGGATGGGTGGACGTCCATATGGCGGAGGCGGGCTGGGGAAGCCTGATGAAATTACAATGCGGCTTGATTGATCTGGCCGCTTCATGCCGGGTGACTGGAGAACCAGGTTAAACTGATGAATGGAGATTTGTTGTCAGAAGGTGTGGCTGAAGGACAATGCGGAGATCGTTTGGAGGCCTGACCTTCACGACCTTTGCGGACTCTCCCGCTCGGGCCCGCGTCCAGAGCGGCACAACAGAGCCTGTCCATCATCTGTGAGCTGGAAGTGTGAGCAAACAGAGACGAGGGAGAACGTTTTTCAGAGCAGGGGACTCGACCACTGTGAACTGTCATTGTGAACACACTCAAGCACCACAACGAAACGTGACCTCTGCGTTTAACCCATCGCACGTGCACACGCGGAGCAGTGGGCAGCTACCAACAGCGCCCGGGGAGCAGTGTAGCGGGACGGAGCCTTACTCAAGGGAACCTCAGTGGTGCCCAGGGACTCGAACCTGCGACCTTCAGGTCCCAAAGGCAGCGACATAACCACTACGCTCCACTGCTCACCAATTGGTCCACGGTAGATTATGTTTGCATACTGTAATGTTTAGCAGTGAAATGTATATATATACAAAAACATCAGATGTTACAATGAATCCTACTTTAAATGGGTTGCAGGTTCGAGTCCCGGCACAGGTTCCACTGAGGTTCACCGTCCTGCTACGCTGCTCCCCGGCTGCTGTTGATAGCTGCTCCACATTTGATGGGTTAAATGCAGAGGTCGCATTTCACTGTGGTGCACACTTTGTGTGAAGGGGTGTGTTCACAATGACAGTCACTTTCACGTCATGTTTCATTTGCAGCGCCCCCTATGGACATACAGTTCGGCACACTTGCAGGAACGTGGTAGTGAAAATGTTCATAGAGTGAGGTGAGAGAAAGCGAAGTGCTGGGTTGTTGCAGTGATGTTATACACTAGGTGGCGCTGCTCCACCTTATGAGCTGTAATGAGACCATGCGCCACCTAGAGGCCAACTTGCCATCGAAATCTTGTCGTTGTTGGCCGATTTCCCAAAAAAAAGTGATTCGAGACTACATTTTTTTGCGGGGTGGTAACACAAAGGGACACGCCCACCTAGGGGCACAGACCACAATCTGACGGAGGGAAGGCAGCCGTGACGTCCCCGCTCCGGAAGCAATTGAGCCCATCAATCACGTCCAACAAAAATGCTTCTGGCAGAGGAACCGCGCGGACTACGCTTCACCTGGAATTTGAAGAAAGACATTTAAAAACATGATGCACGACTTTCATTATTATCAAATAAAAATAAAATAGTGAACAGAAGTAAAACGCACAGGCGGAGCTCACGGCACGGCGTGCAGATTTAACCTCTGACCCCTAAAAGTGCTTCTGACTCATTAACCCTGACCATTCTCTCGCCCTCTCAACAGCTGCTGGACGTCCGGCCGACTCTCGGACCTGTAGAGCTCATGCACACACAGGGAAAATACAGGAATAAGGGCTGTTATTCCAGGAAATGCATGATGGGAAAATTGACATGAAACATGTAACAATTAACAAGGGGAAGAAAGTTCCAGTGGATGGATGGGTGGATAGATGGATAGATGGGTGGATGGACGGAATGGAGGATGAGTGGATGGATTGGAAGGTACTAGATAGACAGATGATAGAGGGATAGAGGGATGGATGGATGGACAGATTGATAGATTGATAGATGGATGAATGGATGGATGGACTAGAAGATACTAGATAGATAGTCGATAGAGGGATAGAGGGATGGATGGATGGATGGATGGATGGATAGATGGATGGATAGATGGATGGATGAAATGGTGGATGGACTGGAAGACACTAGATAGACAGTCGATAGAGGGATAGAGGGATGAATGGATAAATGGATAGACAGATGAATGGAATGGTGGATGGACTGGAAGATGCTAGATAGACAGTCGATAGAGGGATAGAGAGATGGATGGATTGACAGATGGATGGATGAATAGATGGATGGATGGAATGGTGGATGGACTGGAAGATACTAGATAGACAGTCGATAGAAGAATAGAGAGATAGATGGATGGACAGATGGATAGACGGATGGATGGAATGGTGGATGGACTGGAAGATACTAGATAGACAGTCGATAGAGGGATAGAAAGATGGATGGATGGATGGATGGATGGATGGATGGATGGATGGATGAATGAATGGATTGATGGATGGATGGATGGATGGATGGATGGATAGACTGATGGATGGAATGGTGGATGGACTGGAAAATACTAGATGGACAGT
>JBBPDA010072059.1:0-12681 GCA_037974385.1 Arnoldichthys spilopterus | reverse complement strand
AGTTATTTCTGTGACCATTGTGAGTTTTTCTTTCATTGACTGAAGGGTACCAACAATTTTGTCCACGTGTGTAGTTATTATCTGACTAACACCTGTTGTGTTTAGAGAAACCCAGCCCAACCGTGATGGTCCCTGGCCCTCCAGGATGGGAGTTCATGATCCCTGGTTTGGAATTCATAGCTGTAATACTGAGTGTCTATTTACTTGAATTGCAGGATCTGTGAGGTGCAGGCAGTTGATGGCACCACCATCACCTGTTTCACAGTGCGTGAGTGTGAAGGCTCGAGCCGCATGGGTTCCCGCCCACGTCGCTACCTTTTCACAGGCCATGCTAATGGCAGCATCCAGATGTGGGACCTAACCACAGCCATGGACACGGTCAACAAGGGCGAGGACAAAACCAAGCGAGATGCTGCTGGTGGGACATAATTAACAGTGCAGTTATGGTTTAGAGAACTGTGTTGTAAAAAGTTAAACGACAACTAATGTGACTTCACTGCTTTTGTTGTCCTGTAGAAGTGGGCGGGCCCACAGAAGAGGAGCTTCTGAAGTTGCTTGACCAGTGTGACTTGAGCACCTCGCGCTGCGCTACGCCTAACATCAGCCCAGCCCCCTCAGTGCTGCAGCATAGTCGTCTTCGAGAGTCCTGCTCCAGGTTAAGCCGTGCTCCTCCCTCTCTGCATCATGGCACTTGCAATCCTTTAGAGCATTGTAGTTCAATAGGACGGGAGGTTGAAAACTGCGCTATGCACAGTTTTTGCTGTTTGTCAGTGACCTTGGCCTTCAAACTTGGGCTGTAGAATTGTTAGAATTAAAAAAAAAACATTGAATGCAAAAATAGAAAGACAAGCAAACGTGTAGATAACACAAAATTAAGCTGTAAGTTGTAAATAAAGCCCTTATGAAAAGAAGGTCGCAGGTTCACGTCCTGGCCTGGGTACCACTGAAGTACCCTTGAGCAAGGCCCCATCCCACTACAGTGCTCCCCGGGTGCTTCTCATAGCTGCATGCTGCTCCTTGTGTGCACGTGTGGTGGACTAAATGCAGAGGTCACATTTCGTTGTGTGTGGTTGTGTGTTCACAATGACAAACAAATCACTTTAGTCTCACTAAACTTATTGTCAGTGATTGTCTTTATACTTTCAGTCTTCAGCTCCAGACTCAGGAGCCCATCCCAGAGACGGCCACATACGGAGCCCTGCGGCCGTACAGGGAAAGTCCCCTGCTGGCCCGTGCCCGCCGCACTGAAAGCTTCAACAGTTATCGTGACTTCCACAGCCTGAACCTGGCCAAGGTCCTGATGGAGCACAACGGGCAGTGTGGCGGCGAGGAAGAAGCACGGCTGCCGGCAGGCGACAGCAACGGTGACGACTGGGACAAAAAGAACTCCGTTACAGAGCAATGGAGCAGCAGGGCTTCAGAGAATCTAGCAGCAGCCGCCAGCCGCCAGGCACCAGACAGCCCAGGAGACCCTCGGCGCAGGGCCCACTCATCCGATGAGGGGGCTTCAGACTGCCGGCCTGAGGGTAGGAGGAGAGGGGCGTTTGAGGGAAATTTTCTAAGCCGGAAAAAGGCACCTCCAGTCCCACTGCTAAGCTCTGTGTCTGCAGGGGCTGATGCAGGAGGCAGTGACTCCTCTAGCACTGCCTCACCCTCGCCAACTAAAATGTCCACTTCGCCACGGCACCGCAAAGGTCCAGATATGACAAGCGAGTGATGCCTGATAGCCTACTAAGATCACAACAGTGGTTCTCAACTCCTGGTCTACTCTTTATCTGCACATTTTAGTGTTTTACCCTGTTTGAACCCACTCACTTCAACTCAGAAAGGACTTGTTAAAGGGACATTTTACCAGTTTTTGCATAATTAAGTCGTTAAAGATGTTCGGTCGAGTTTATGACACCCTCCCTCTCAATGCACAGCAACACAATACTGCAATCTCCTTAACATTTCTCCTGAAACACGCCAACAAGAAATAGGACAGTACTTTACTAAACTGTGAACAGTTACATCACAGTATGCCAAAATAGGTTTTTCTGAGCATATGGTTGATGATCTATCTGCAAATAAGCTCTGTTCTGATTGATTGCTCTGTACTGTGTCCCGTTCAAAAAGAGCCTTAGCTAAAACACTTAACTCCTTATAAAGTCAGAGCGAATGGACAGGGTTAACTCCTTATAATGTCTGCAAGTGGGCAGGGTTAACTCCTTATAACATCAGTGGAAATGGGCAGGGTTAACTCCTTATAACATCAGTGCTCATGGGCAGGGTTAACTCCCTATAACATCAGCTTGAATGGGCAGGGTTAACTCTTTATAACATCATAATGCAAACATAATTCTGCACATTAGGCTATTTTTGATATTTTTCTACTGGTATATTCTGTCTACCCCACCTTTTGAAACTTCAGAAAAAACTAGATATTGTGATCTTACATATTGTTAAGTTTTGGCATATCACCCAACCCTTCTTCACACATCTGAACCACACTACAGCAACCTTCTTAACATTTTGCATAGTAAAGAGTTGCATGGGAATGGGGAAGAAAAGGCCACTTTGAAAGGCTCATGGAGAACAAGTGTTACTATGGGTGGACTTTATAATGCAGTGTGGTCTGTTGTAAGATTTCTTATGTTTTGCCTGAATATTAGTTGTAATGTACTTCAGCATGTTACACCGTAATTGTGTAGTGTTTTAAAATGTGCCCCTTTAAACTTTGAGCACATTGCCCTCTAAAATCCCTGCATGGCCTTGCTTGGCTATTAATCAGGGCTTCCCTTAGTGTGTTCTGTGTGGTTTTGCTGCATCATATATGTACAGTACAGTTTCAAAATAGTGGAAATGACCTGGTGTTGATGTTCAGACCTGCTTTGCTACATCTTTTAGTGAAATTGTTAAGAAGTGAGAAACATTGAGAATGTCTTTAGCTCTGATAATACTCTAGGGTACCACTGGTATGTGGTGGGAATAGTGATGGGGCCTTTGGTATAAGAGTGGGCTGATGGGTAATGTGATAAGGGGATGGTAAGCGTGTGAAAATGAGATAACATTAATGTTTAGTACGTTACAGATGGTTTGGGTGGGGACAGGGGACGGCATTCAGTATGTTACAGACGTGGGGGGGGGCATGATGTTATTCCCGTGCATCTCAGTAGTCCACTTCTGTTCTAAACACATTCTGCAATGCTATATTTAATGGAGTTACTTCCCCACCCATCACAAATGAGCCAAGGAGACATCAAAATATGCAGAGAAAAGGGAACCACGGTGTTGGGAACCACTGATCTATTCCAACAGTCACTGTTAAAACACTCTCAAAGCAGCAGTGGGTTGTATCATTTACATATCTCTATATCACTACATATCTCTGACTCTGGCAAAAGTAGAGCAGAAATGTCTGTATAAAGCACGACTGTGTTTGCTTGCGATCTCGTCAGCATGTGTATATAGTACTTTAATTGCTCTTATGTCGCTCGTTATACTCCTTGCAGACTTACCGACTTTTTAAGCACTTTAATCCACTTAGTGTCTTGTCAGTAGACTTTTCCCTGAAAAGGAGTAACACTATGTTTGCATTAAAAAACAAACTAATTGCTTCACTTTTCCAGTCCATGGCAGATAATCTACAATGAACTGGCTGGTGTCAGTGGTCCATTTCATTCTGCCATTGTAGTGAAAGTGTGTAGGCCTTATTCATAGTTCTGTTTCCTTTCTATAAACTAATGGCACTTTATTTTGGTCTTACATCATGTAATGAAGGGAATATTCAAGGTTTTGCAAGGTGCCTTTGATATAGTTACTTTTTTGGCTTACTACATTGTGTAATAGAGTTTATTACCTTTTCTCTAGCGATGTTTGCAGACATCTGGTTCATGGAGAGGGATCATTATATTGGTTTAGTGGAATTAGGCTGACTTTGCACAGAATCCTGTTATACAGAGGAAACTTTAATCTTGGTGCATTTTTTTTTTTTTTCAGAAGTCCATGAGCAGCCATCAAGCTCATAGAACTCCGTTCAGTCTGACTTATGATACTGATGTAAATCTTTTAAGCTTTGTTGATTCATTTTGTAATATTTTGTAAATGTGAGCTTAGCCCACTTATTTGTGTGGGTTGTGGTGTGTACTTTTTATTCCACTCTACTAACGCTGCATTGCGCTACACATCTTTCAAACCTCTTTTTTAAAAAAGCGATTACCATCAGAACTGCTGATACTGAGGGGGCATACTATCAGCTGTGCTCCAACAAGGCATTGTATTAGAAGGTTCTGTGAACTTGTAGAGGATGATATCAATATCATAAGTAACCAAGGTTCACTTATAATTCTCCTTCCTATCCGCGTTCAGTTCTGGTGTTGCTTTTCTGTTTCACTAAAACAATGGAAGTTCAAACACGTTTCTTAATCCAGTGTCTGTGATCCTAAAAGATGAGATGATTTTTTTTAAAATGAAGCTGTTCCATTAAAAAAAAAAAAGTTCCTTTAGTGCAGGAGTGCACAACTCTGGTCCCAGTGCCCAGCACAGTTTGGTAATTTCCCACCTGAACCACCAAGCTGTGCTGGTCACTGGCCAGGAGTGGATTGGGCATCTCTGTTTTAGTGCAGAAATTTGAGGCAGTAATGTAAAATTGTCTGTTTTCAGCATATATCCTCATTCTAGTACTCACATAGTATATAACCTTGTTTATTTTGTGTTATTGCATTTGCACTTATTGTGAAGATGTAGTGGTTAGTTATATACACACCCAAGTGTTAAGCTAATTATACTTGCTGAAAGATAGCTCCACTGTCACTTTCCGCTTAGCCATGACCTGGCTGTGTTTACACTATTAATTGTACCAGAGAGAAATGTACAGTATATCACTATTGACGTGGCATATCATGAATTTAACATTCATAGTAAGCCGTTAATGTGCATTATGTTATTTTATTATGTAAAATATCACTTGTCTTGTTGCAGTTTAAAATAAGGGAGAGACTTGAAGGAAATAGTTATATCCAATGGACCTGTCTCATACAAGTTGGATGCAATTTAGTAACCATCACAGTTCAACTACTCAGAATGGGTTTATTGTGTTTACTGCCCAAATTAGTGGTGCTTTTAAGGCAAAACTGCCTAATATTATAAGTAACAATTTTAGTTAAAGCACACTCGCAGGGTGATGGGATCAGTCTGTCACCGTTAAGGTATAATGAAGGATGTTTAATTCAGTTGGGTAACAAACAATGGCTTCTTTCTTTTCTCTCGTCTACTATTAGACAGAATGTCAGCAGTAATAGTGTCTTCATTATTGTCATACCTCAAGCAGCTGCTTCTCCTGCCATGTGGTGGAGAGAAGCAAGCAGTTCCTCCTTATGCAAAAGCAACAAGCCTGACAGTTACCTAAGAGAACTGTGCAGTTTTTTTGCATTAACAAATAGAAATTATAGCACAGTGCGACTCCTCGATACTTGTACTATTCCAGACTCGAGCTGGAAGTACTGTGTGGTAAACACCTTTCCAGTAGTTTTATGTCATTTCTTCTATTGACTGGTTATACATGTTGTTTCACACCTTTTTACCACAATTTTAAGTTGCTCTTCAGCTTAAAGATGCTTACTTTCTTGTTCTTGGGTGAACAAATGTGGTATATTCAAGCGTATTGATTATGAGCTGGCAGCCTGATTATGAGCTGGTGGGTCCAAGTCTGATTCTGCACTTCAGTGTGTGAAGAAGCAATGCACCAAACATGTCTGAAGGGGACGTAGCAGTGTAAATGCTAAATCAGTTCAGGTCAAGTCTGTATGCGCTAAGGATGAGTGTGTTTGAGAGTGTCAAGTGTAATACTCATTAAGGTACGGCTGCCAGAGACTTCAGACTGGTCATTTTCTATTGTATCCCAGTCTACCCTACTGACACAATAAAAGAATTAATGAACTGTTTCAGATTATTCATTCAGAATTTAATTAAAACAGCATTTTTACCAGCACAACTTGTATATGAATGCCCCTGCCCAGTTTACACACGATATTCATACATTTCTTCACATAATCACGTACATTCTGGTTTAAAAAATCAATATAAATTAGCAGTAGAAACAATCAAGAAACAATAAATAATACTGATATAATTGTAAAAAAAAAAAAAAAAGTGTGAAAGAAGCACTGGACTGGATGGTAAGATTATGGTATTGCTATATATTACAGGTTTAAAACAACCCCTCAAAATACACATGCGATACCTAATATCCACATGTGGCAAAAAAAAAATTTGACTTTACATTTAACGTTATATTGAAGACACTTACTGATCATTGGCATCGCACAATTATTTGCACTATATTGCTTGTTCTAGCAGGCACAACTTCTCACAAGCTATGTTTCCGTTACTATCCCATAAATATACAGACAGTACCAGACATGGAGACTAACTTTCCCCTTAAAGAACCTATGTGGGGAAATCAGGTGGAGTGTGTGCACTCACTACCTAGCTGTAATGCTTCTTATCCACACAGCTGTTATACATATATCTCCCTACAGTTTGGTCAATAATGCCAGAAAGTGCTAAACTACTAAAGTACATTTGGACCCCCATATCCCCCCCTTTGTACTGATGTACCTTGCTATTGTTATATACAATTAGTCTGTAAACCTACTGACTCAACTGTCTCTGCTTAGTGTGTGTGGTACAGGATAATATTTGCGAACAGCATCTGTTTATGTATCATATTGAGTTTTGAGCTTCAAGAGACATCACTAATGGAAACAGCATTTAAAACAAGTAAATGTCACTTTAGGGCTAAGATGGAAGCAATGAGGCAAAGTCTGAGCTGCACACAGTTCTTGCTGAAGAGGTAGTTGCCATGTATTTTGGAGGACAATGTACATTGTACATATCGTAACTGTCTGAACAAAACCCTGTATCACTGTTTTTGTTGTCTCAAACCGAAAACTGTGTCGGTGCTTACACTGGGCAGTGGTGACCTAGTGATTAGGCCATTGCCCTTAGGACCTGAAGGTCGCAGGTTCAAGTCCTGGCCTGAGGTATGTATGAATGTGTTGAATGTGTTCACAGTGACAAATAGTCATCTTTACTTTCACTGTAAAAGTCTGATGATGAACAGACCAATAGAAATGGTACAGAATGACTTGTAATGCAATCTTTTCACATGAACTCACCTTCACCAATCCTGTAGACGTACATTTTTGGAGACAAGCTTTTGTTTGGACAGTGACGACATATATAAGTGATGATTAGCCATTGCATCTAATGTTTAAAGAAACAAAATCCCATGAAATTTTAAAGGGTGTACTATGCATGATGGGATAGATCCCATTTGTGGACCTTTAGCCAAACACCACCAGAATCATCTTTTGAACCCCCCCCCACTTCCACAGTATAAATAATTCACCCCAGTCATGCTGCTTTTAACGCTCGTTTAAAGTTCCAACATGGTGATGAGACTGCTTGGATATCTGAGGTGACTGCTCTGAGGATATTCTTTTCATGTGTGCAGGCTAATGAGTAAGAGAGGGAACGAAATGAGTGAATGCAAAAGAAAAAAGCTCTATAGGTGTGTGTCTGTAAACGTAGTATGCTCTTTCTTTACTGAGCTGAAGCCCTTAATTGGTTCCGTGAACTCCTCGTCTCCCACGTACTGCAAGAAGAACACAAAGCGTTTTAATGACAGAATGTCAGTGTGAGCTCTGACATGCGAAACCACTACTGACAGTCTAATGCAAGTCTCAGCTAAATCATCACATCATTTGTTTTTAATACATCATATTCAAACCCATCTCACCATGCCGCTGTCTGTGCCCTGCAGGTCAGGGTCCCAAGTCAAGCCTGCAAGAGATTTCTTATCGGTCGTGTCAAGAAGCTGACTAACGCTTCGGTGCAGGGAATTCTGGGAGTAGGCGTGACTGAGCTGGCTCTGGCTGGGCACGCGCAGTACAGACATGGTGGTCTGGTAGCTTTGATTGCTGATGCGGGAGCCAGGGACGGCAATCTTAGTGTCAGACACACCCTGGAAGCAAGGCATAAAAAACTGTAATGCAAGCGACACAGCTACAGTGAATTAAACGAATAATGGGTTCGTTAGATTGACAATAGGATTGGGAATGATCAAGCATTGTCAATAGTATAGGCGGAAGTGGGGGCCCCCATATCAAATTTTGCTTAGGGCTTCCTAAAAGCTTGGGCTGGACATCAGTAATGGTAACTGTGATGTGAAATGCTTGCACCTCTCTGCCATGAACATATTTAAAACATTACATTTTATCTCAAAACTGTTAATAATCATAACAACTGTTACTATGTAATTTAGATGTAGAGGCTTTAAATCTGTGTGATATCTAATTCCTATCACACCTACTGTATATAATTCTGACTCAGCAAATGGAGCATTTCACATTAAACCACTATGAATGACTCTGTTTACATCATATCTATTTATTTATGCATTTTTTAAATTACTGCAGTTCTATCTCTTTACGTAAATGTAAACACATCATTCCAATTATTCCCAAAATCTGATTGTTTTGCCACAATTATACCGTACATGCAAGCACACTTACTGTACCCATGCAGAAAAAACAGGTTAAAAGTGATAGTGAGAAACAGAAAGATAATTGTAATCAATTTGTAAAAACAAACATTACAAGCATTACAACCACCCAACATTGTTTTGGTCCATCAAGGGAAAAGTGATGCCAATGAGCAAAAAGTCACTAAAAGATCAATTGTGTGCTTCTGTTGAAAAAGCCACCATTAATAAGTCATGGACTCTACCTGTTCTCCTGACCCTCCTCCTGATTTAAAAGAAAAACATGCTCATGGCTACAGCACCATCTGCTGGCCAAAAACTGCTATGGCACTTAAATTCACTCATGAGAGTACTGCGAATGACGTAAATGGCACCATTTGAACAGAAAATGAAAAAAAAAAATTATAATAAAAAAGCCCATCATGTGCATTCACACACAGAGAAAGCAAATGAAAGGGGAAATGCATGCCATCTTATGATAAAGTCATTCTAAAATGCAGACAGAAAGAAATTCCCCACAAATGCAAAGAAGCATTCATTTCTCCGTTTTGAGAAAAAGAGCCAACGAGAAGGCTGCGGTGGGCGCTGTACCTCAGTGTGCATTGTAAACCCCTTTAGGGTTACGCTGCTGGATGAGTCCGGTACACTGTCAAACTGCGAAGAGAGAGTGAGGTGTGAGTGGAGAGGGAGAGGGAGGGGTGGGGTGGGGGGAGTGAGAGGGAGAGAAAGAGTGCTGGGTAAGTGCTTACCATTCCTCTATCAGACTGTAGGAGAGCAGTGGAAGCATGGTTAGAACACAGGTCAGAGCAGGGCCTCTGCAGCGGCAAACAGCAAACCATTACAGAAGGAAAATGGAAAAAACATTTAAAAAGAGAGAGAGGTTACAGCGAGGGAGAAGAAATGTTCTTAGCAGCAACTGTCAACTTTGAAGTGATTCACATGTACCAAATAATTATCCTTGTTGACAATGTTATATAATACGTCCACAAGGTGGCAGCAAAAAAAAGCACAGCTACACCATCTTGTGGTCATTTAACAGTGGTACAAGTGATCTGTGTGTGTGTGTGTGTGTGTGACAGAGGTGAAAAGTGGGAGAACAGAACAGTTTGGTTTTCAAGGCAACTTGTAACTACAGTTGCAAACCTGTAATGTGTGGGATTTATACACTGATAATATAATAATATTATATCATATATATATAATTACATATTTAATATAATAATATATATGTAATGATATCAATTACAAAGACATATATTATTAAAAATACTACTTTACACTTAGCTGGGAAAAGAGTGCAGGGACCAGAGCTGGAAACTGCTATATTATTATATATTGTAATGATGGGGGAAAAAAACTCCTTTCTGCCAAATGCTTTACAAGAAAAAGAAAAAAACAATCATAAAATAATTATGGAAAGTTTAAAGTCATTCTGCTTGGTCCATTCATCATGAAACTGTCATACAGTGTAAATGACAGCTGGCGTTTTCAATTTATTTAAGTAAAAAATACAAAAACTAAGATAAGGTTTTGTTCCGACTGCAACAATATATAGTAAATATCAATGTTTGTATTATCTGCTATGTAGAACTGGTCTACTTACTGAAATGGGTTAAAGCAGTGGTCCCCACTGAAAACCTGCCCTGCACTTTTAAGAGTCTTCCCCACTCGAACACAACCACTTCAATCCTGGAACAGCTTGTTTATTAGGTGATTAGTTGGACCAGGTGTGTTGAGAGCAATATGTGTAGACCAGGGGGCTCCAGGACAAGGAACCACTGGTTTCAAGTATTTATAGATCTGTTAAGATCAATAAATTTTTGCTAATGAATAACTGCCATATACATAACTAATTAAGTGTGAGATTGTTGTTTCTCTGGCATTGTATGCAACGACTGAATCACAAGCCTAATTGTCCAAACTGGCTGAATATCTGCCCCCCCCCCCCCTCCCCCCTAGCTGTTGATACCCGCAGCTGATGGCTGCTATCAACAGCGCCTGGGAAGCAGTGTAGCAGGACAGTACCTTGCTCAATGGTACTTCATTGGTGCCTGGGCAGGCCTTGAACCTGTGACCTTCAGCTCACTTAGGCAAGGTCAAAAACACTAGGTCACCACTACCCTTGATTACATAAGTAATAGGCATATGCTGGGATTGGCTAAGACAATATCCTGGCTAGTGATGCCCTTCATAAACTCCATATTTACAGCTTTGCACCTTCCTTGTGGTAAACCTGGAATTCCAAACTCTGTGGATTATACCACAATACTCTAAAGGTTGACCTTAGTGTTGCAACAGCTCTCTCACCAAGTACGAGTCACTAGGTGGGTATTTGGGGCTTCTCCGTTGCAGGGGTTGGAGCGGTGGTCTCTCTCTGATGAAAGGGGGCTTGTTGAGGGCTCTGCGCAGAACCAGGCCTAACAACAGAGCCAGTAGCAAAAGGCCCAGGAAGGCCATGAGGAGGATAAACCACAGCTCTGTGTAGAACCTGTATCCAGCTTCGTACAGGCCTGTTTTACCTCCGGATGTAGTTTCCACAGCATCTGTTTGGGGGAATAAGAATGTTTTGTTTAGATGCTCAGTTAAGCACGTAACCAACCCCCTGCTGCTCCCTGGTTACTGTGGCTGTGTGCCTGCCCACTGTCTCCTAGTGTGTGGGTGCTAACTGCCTCACATACCATGTGTTTTTGTATTTTTCCTCTACGTTTTCTCTCACTCAGTTGCATGCGCACTCTCTCATGTGCTCTCTATTTAATCTATCTTATATTGTTAGCCTTAGGCCACATTCAGAATAGCTCCAGAGTTATTGTCATTGTGAACACACCACACATATACATTTACCATACAATGTATACAATACATTTAACTCATTTATGTAGGGGCAGTGGGCAGCTATCAACAGTGCCCAGGTAGCAGTGCTTGGGGATGGTACCTTGCTCAGGGGTACCTTGGTGATACTTGGGATTTGAACCTGAGACCTTCAGATCACAGGGACAACTCCATATCCGTTGCACCACCATTGCCCCAAGTGGGTGACTGTGCCCCTCAGTGAAACAATGAATGTTGAGTTGGGTTAGTGGAAAGGTCACACCAAACCTTTACCCTTATTTATCAAGTTCATTGTAGTGTTAAGGACTGAGAGGAACTTTAGTACAGGCTAACTATTGGAGAGATGCAGCTCAACGTATTTCAGTGCATTTATTTGAATGTTTACTTGTGTTTTTGCTGCAGAAAGAAACACACTGCTCACATAAATGGCTTTAAACTATTAAACAGGTTCTGGACTTTTGCACAAAAAAAACACTGATAATAAACACTGTGAACATTTTACATATCGGTTTATGTAAGCAGAACATTTGCAGTCACTGAACTCAAGTTCTGTAAAATAACTTCTGTTATAATCCATCACTGCTAGTGTGTGTGAGCCAGTTCGGGTTTTAAATTTAGCAGTACCAGTCGTGCCGGGCCAGAAGATGCCGGTGTGGGTTAGGTTTGTGCTTCAGCATCATAGCTAGTACACCTCTAATGTGAATCTCTTACACATCAGTGAGCATATATATATATATATACAAGGGAGTAAATTATGGAGCAAAAGCTGCGGTTTAGACTGTGTAAATAGTACAGAATGGAAATTGCACAAAATAACTATACAGACTATTTTTACATTAACTTTGAATTGAAGATTTTCATTTTCAGTCTCCTGTAAAGTTACTTTTTTAGAGAAACAAGACAGAAGTGCTATGCAAATTCTGATGGTTTCCTAGTACATATGCATTGCATACTTGTAAATCACATCGACTAGGTCTCCCTCATCCCTTTCACCCTGTCACACCATTTTACATCCTACTAGTTTCACTCTAAGCTCATTAGACTCTCTTTCTCACACAGCGCACATATTGCACAAGCTGTGCCAACAACCCATGAGTATGTGACAGTGACACCAGCTTTGGAGCAGCACGGCCCGACAGAATGGAGAAGCAGCATAGTTTCTCTTGCTAAAGAAGGGTCACCTTCACCTACTGCGCCCTAAGAGCTCGCACTGATACACTGCACTGAAAGCTCACACTCTAAGCCCTGCATTGAGAGCTCACACTGTAGTCCTGCATTGAGAGCTCACACTGAAACTCTATGCTGAGAGCTCACACTGTAGTCCTGCA
>JBBPDA010072030.1:0-12682 GCA_037974385.1 Arnoldichthys spilopterus | reverse complement strand
ATAGACATTTACCTCTGCAGTAGCATTCAGGTTATAGACCTTAATGTGTGCAGTAGTGTTCAAGTTGTAGACCTTTACCACTGTAGTAGCGTTCAGGTTATAGACCTTTTCCACTGTAGTAGCGTTTAGGTTATAGACCTTTTCCACTGTAGTAGCGTTCAGGTTAAAGACCTTTACCACTGTAGTAGCGTTCAGGTTATAGACCTCTACCTCTGCAGTAGTGTTCGGGTTATAGACCTTTACCACTGTAGTAGTGTTCGTGTTCTAGACCTTTACCTCTGCAGTAGCATTCAGGTTATATAATGATATTTTTAATTAAAGTGATGCAGACTTAGTTCATTTTTAATGTTCATGTTAAACTGTTTAAAGGACCCATATCCTACACTTCCTCAATTCTGTAAGAACTTTCTCTTAATGAAGCAAAAACAGTCAGAATTTTATTTCTATACAATTTCTCCAGAATCTCTTCATCCCTTAGACATAACCAGGCTGCTACTGTGCCTTTAAGATTTCTGATTGGCTTTTCTGTTTTATTCCTTATTCAGAAAGCTGTCCGTTATAGAACACTCCTTATTACTTTAGCAGGAATGGGCAGGGCTTAACTGCTGCAGGCTGAAGGCAAATCTTTGTATAAATTCAGTTAATCCATAACTGACTTCTTACTGTTTAGTGTGGGGGAAAAAAATTTCATTTTACTTTTATTTCAGAATAATTATGAAAAATTCACTTTTCTACAATATGTGAAATGGGCCCCTTAAACAGATACTATTCCAAAATCCCCCATTTTCCCTGGTTCCAGCCACTTGGTTTAGCTCAGAGATCATCAGGCAGGTGTGTATTTTATTCTCTATCCTCAGAGAGCACGTTTGGAGGGGGGCACAAGGTGGTCCGGGAGTTCGGCAGGTAACTCATGCCCCTCCAGCTTCACCTTAATAAGGTGATTAGCCAGAGCGAACTCCTCATCATCCAGGAACCCATCTTTATCCACGTCTGCCAGCTTCCAGATCTTCCCCAGGACAGTGTTGGGCAGTTTGGACTTGACCATCTCCTTCTTCGCCATGGCACCGGAGACCTTCCCATTGACTGGCGAGAGTGTGTAGAAGATTTCATCGTACGTGGGTTTATCCCGGGCTACAATCCACTCCAGCTCATCAATGCCCTCGCCTGCACCCTCGCCGTAGCCATGCCCAAAGGGGCCATTCATAGTGCCCTCAAAGGCTCCACCTTGCACCACTTGGCTGGGCGTGGCCGCCTCCTCCTGCCGCACCAGTGTCATCAGTCGTGCAATGTCATTGGCCAGCATGTCCTCCACTGCCTCCATCAGTTTTGGCTTTATCATCTGGAACTTGTTAAAGTCCTGAGCAGCCAAAACTTCCTGCGTAAGCAAAACATGAGCAGGACTTGAGCAGAATGACTAACAAAAAAATCTGTCCCACTACCCCATCTGCACCCACCCGACCCCCTGCACCCACAGCCCCCCACCTACTCACCCAAACTGTAGTGGAGCAGCAACATGAGACATTACTGAACAATTTCCTGTTTGAATTTTCTGTTCCACCTTAAATTGTCCAGCAGATACATTTTGGCATCAGGATGGAACTGCTGCACCATTTAAGGTGGAAGTTGCCACCTATGTCAACATCTTTAAGCCAGTGTAGATGTGCAGTTAATACCATACTTATCGGTGTGGTATAAACATCCACTATGTGCTACTTAGCTAGTTAGTTGGGGGGTGAGGGGGGTGGGGGTTCTTTCCTCCAAACCTGCATTTTTGAGAGTTTGGGAAAATCTCCAGGTGAAATCTGATGCTCTTTCTCAATCTTGGCGTAAACTTCCCCCAGATTACCAATCAACTCTTTCTTTTTAGTTTCCTTTCCAAACATGTTCGGCATCTCTTTCTTCAGGGCGCTGATGATGTAAGCATGGACCTGCAGGGAAAAGTTCAGAAGTTTTACAGGTCAGTGATGAGCATTTTAAAGTGTTTCCACACATTCCAGAGTCTCAATTGGTGTCTAATTACTTAGTGCATGAGAACGTGTCAAAAATCCTGACTCCCTTAACCAAACTCTGACCTCAAAAAACAGAACTTAGTTCTCTCAAACATAAAGTGGACCTCACCAAACTGAACTCGGACCCCTTCCTGAATAAGCCATTCATGCTTTGTCTGATTTGTGCCCTGTTTAGGAGAACAGACTCAGTTTGCTTCACTGTTAGACTTGGTCATCAATTGGCCAACAAACCTCAAGACTCACTGTACACATGCGCGCACATACACACGCGCACACACGGTTTTATACAGAATTGAAAAGCAAAATCATGTTCAATAAAAAAAACAAATCAAACCTTATTCTATGAGTAGTCGGCTCAGCCAATCAAATCTCTTACTTTGTAAACTTGAACAAAACTGTTACATAGACAGGGTCTGACAAACATTAAGTGCTGAACATGTGATCTAAAGCCAATTAAGACTTGGAATTTATGTGTCTTGTGAGATCCAATCAGCTCCAATTTAGATCACACTTTATACACAAATATACACACAATCTCTGGGTGCAGAGACGAAACACACTGCTGCTGTTAAACAGCATGAGGGCAGCAATGCACAATTCTAACACGGCACCGTTTGGCTTCTGAATGAGTCTGTATCCGTCAGCTGAGTAGTTCCTTTAATGTGGAACAGGACACATTCATCTATACACTGCTGGGAAACTGACCACATGTGGCCTAGCCTCCCACTGTGTAATGAGTGTTTGAATCCGTTGACAACTATGATCTGATCACCAGTTAATGCCAGGTGTGATTTGGTCATGAGATATGATCAAAGCTAAAGTTCCTTTTAATGTTTAGTTTCACTGTGAACAGTCTAGTTTCACTAACTGAGCTCAAAGCTCAGAGTCTGTCTGATGTAACTCTCTTCATTTAGCAGCTAATTAAAGTTGCAGTGCAAGCTACCAACAACACCTCCTGCACTTTTACAGCCACAACCTACATGTTAACCCAGATAAGAATGATTCAGGTAAAATCTGGAAACCGAACCTTGGCCAGACGGGCTCTCTTGATGAGGTCGTTGAGTTTTCTTAGTGCAGCGTTCCGGGGAAGACTCTGGATGTCCCGGAACAGATCCTGCTCCTCTGCTTCAAATAGCTTCCTGTTGTCCGGCACCAGCAGAGGTTGAGCCCAGAAGGAGCCAATATACACTCGGATCACCTCAGGAGTGTTCACGATTTTCCCTAAAGACCACATGAGGGCGCCGTACACTCTCATCAGCTGTTGTGTGCCGATCTGATCCGATTTATTCAGCACAACACGCATTTTATCCTCATGATTTTTCAAAGCTCGGATCACTTCTGAAAACTCATCTGAAATGTCCAGTTTGTGGGCATCAAAAAGCAGGATGATCCGGTCCACTCGCTCGGCAAACCACTCTAGCACAGCCGCAAAGTCATAACCTGCAAAAAACGCAGAACATGATGGGTCAGACTGAATTTGTGCTCACTGCATTTTGGGGCTTGAGTTTCATATCTGTCCTGCACAGCAGGATCCAGTGTTGCCATAAGTGGTATAATACACCGCGTGCTGTACAAAAGGTTAAACTGCGCATGCATGCGTACACACCTGCATGCGCAAACACGCACACAAACACTTCAGCAAGAAACACCTTCTTCGCTGAACTTTGGACAGAGTTATAAAATAAACTGCTGCATAAGTAATGAACTATGGCTGCACCGATGTGGGATCCACAGGCCAGTGCAGATAAAGTTTGGTATGGTGGATTTTCGCTGATACAAAAAACAGTGTAAAAATACAGAAATTGGGACGACTTCTTACCTGCACAAAGAAACAGAATTTGCATTGAACTAAAATTTATTTCTACAAACTCTGAGACTTAAACACATTTTAGTACAAACATTCTGCTTATCCAGATTTGCCATAACAAATACATCCTCACATACCAGCTCTGAAACATCACCCCACCCACATTGTTATATCCAGCACACATCTGCCCCACACCCACATTATTATATCCAGCGCACATCTGTCCCACATCCACATTGTTATATCCAGCACACATCTGCCCCACATCCAGCGTATATCTGGCCCACGCCCACATCGTTATATCCAGCGCATATCGGCCCCACGCCCACATTGTTATATCCAGCGCATATCGGCCCCACGCCCACATTGTTATATCCAGCGCAAATCGGCCCCACTGCCAAATTGTTATATCCAGCGCATATCTGCCCCATACCCACATTGTTATATCCAACGCACATCTGCCCCACATCCACATTGTTATATCCAGTACACATCTGCCCCACGCCCACATCGTTATATCCAGCACATATCTGCTCCATACCCACATCGTTATATCCAGCACATATCCGCTCCATACCCACATTGTTATACCCAGCACATATCTGCTCCATACCCACATTGTTATATCCAGCGCATAACTGCCCCAAGCAAACATTGTTATATCCAGCACATATCTGCCCCACATCCACATTATCAGTGTTACTGTCAGGGTGACCAATCACAGCTCCAGGTGAAAGTTACTGGCTGTATAATGAACTCATGAAATTAACAAAAGTCCATTTTTTTTTCTTTGACGAAACGGAGGAGACAAATAATTCAGGCCTAATAAAACACAGTTACAATATTTTCATGCTTATAAAACAACAGTGTGCATGTATTTTCAGTTGAGTAAGTCTGGTTTTAAAATTAAACTCTATTCTAAATTCTAAACTAAAAAGGACATCAAGAGTTCCTCCGCAGGGTGATTCACTCAGGAGCTGTGTAAATTTGTTTGCAGGGAATCGCAAACACTTTTCACTTTCACTAAAATTTCTCTGAAGCCAGGCTAGTTCCACTATGGGGCTGGGTTAAGATTAGCATTAAGGCTAATAGAGTTTTAGCTGACTGTTTAGCAGAGAAGGGATGGGGGGGGGTTAGGAAACAGCAGATTTTACTCCCAAACGCTGCATCAGCAGATCAGAAATTCCTGGAACTCTCAAAGTCCATCAGAGAGAGCAAGAGAGTGGAAAAAAAAAAAGAGGACGGAGGGTTTCATTCTCTTTACAGAGAGAAAGGAGAATAATCAGTTCCAGTCGGACAGTAAAATGACACCAAGGCACAGAAATAGTCCAGGAGCAGCTGTGTGCGTGTGTGTGTGTATAAAATGCACACGCTCCTTTCTGGTGAGAAGAGGATACTGAAATGAGTGAAGAACAGAAAGATGAAGGATTAGTAAATAGAAGGAGGAGAAACACAGAAAAGTGCAATCTGCATCATTTCCTGTTCTGTAGAACCTCTTCATCCGCTTCGTCCATCCGCACTAACGCCCTTTTAACCACGGAAACCACAGGACAATCACAGGGTCACTCAATCTCACACACACTGCGATCTTCCAGTACTTAGGTTTGTCCTGCAATCCATAAAGCAGTGAACGCCTGCACCATTGCATACAACACAGGTCTCACCACTGGTGATCTGAGCCCTTGTAAAGCAGCTTCATATGGTGTACAGTCCACTGTAAAATACACAAGTACCAGAAGGACATGGAGTTACAGCCTACAAACAGAGTCTCGGGATGTCAACACCATCACTGAGAGTGAAGTGCACAGGGCTCTGTAGCGTGTAAACACCAGGAAAGTGCTGGGCAGCAGAATGCAGCACCAGGTCAGCTTCACCACCTCTGCAGGACATTAACATCCGGCAAAACAGAACCAGTTACCTTTATTATTTAAAAAAGTGCACAGTCTCAGGAGCAACCAGGCTACATTTCACTACATTGTACTTTTTTAAGCTATATATGTGACAAAAGAATCTTGAATCCTGCTGCCAGTCAATCCAGCTGTCAGCACCAGGATATTGAGACCGGAGTCACAAAAAACACAAAAGGAGTCACACAAAATACTATGCTTTACTTAACACTACACTTCAATACACAAAACACGCACACACAAAATACAACAGTATTGAAGTACAATGAACAGTAAGTGCTAAAGCTTCATATTTAAATGTAGCTTTATGCTATACCAGAACTAGCTAATCCATCTTCCCTTCCCTCCCATTCATCTTCCACATGGGAACTAGACACATGTCCTGCCCCATCAGGCTACATAGTCATCCAAACACAGAGGAAGTTGTGCAGAGCCATGCATGCTTTGATCATTTTGATGAACCGAATGTTGATTTGCCAACTGAGCACTCCAAGGCCTTTTCAAAGATTATCCACCAAGCAGCAAGTATTCCAAAAGCCTTCTATACAACCTGCCAGGCTCTGGAGTGCTGAAAGTAAATACGCTGCTAATTTCAGTTAAAAAGACAAACAAAAAATATTTGTGTCTGTGTTTTTGTGTGAGAGAGAAAGAGATTGTTCACATTGACCTAAACAGGGTTGCATCAGGTTCAGTTTCAAGGGGAATGCTTCATCTGCTACGGACACACGGAAGCTCATGACTTCACTGCCAGGATAGGTAGATGGAGGCGACAGGGACAGGTTTCCTTTGAAGAAGTTGCGATCCAAATTGGCTTCTCATAACACTTCTTTGTCACAGTCTTGGAAATATGTTCCTATAGCCTATATTCACAACAGTGAATCTGTATCTAGTATCGCACACTGCCATTAGGACAAAGTATCCTTTGTAATTACTCCCAGTGTTGCACGGTGTATTTACCCTCATGTCTTTCCCATCTATTGCACCAGGCAGGTCCACAAACACCAGAAACA
Source organism: Arnoldichthys spilopterus (assembly GCA_037974385.1). Lineage (NCBI taxonomy): Eukaryota > Metazoa > Chordata > Actinopteri > Characiformes > Lepidarchidae > Arnoldichthys > Arnoldichthys spilopterus. The sequence goes on along the minus strand of JBBPDA010072030.1, from coordinate 5,949 downwards.
CCTTTTTATGTTCCCACTGCTCTGTATCAGGGAAAGACACAAAGTTCTCTGTTAGGGCAATATATATGGCTTGGCAGAACTCAGTCACAATGTTGGAAACTGTTGCTGGGTTAAGTTTGTAGCTGGATGCTAATGCTTGGAGATTGATGCCTGTTGCAAGGTAATGCAGTGTGACAGCAAGAAGCTTTGCAGCTCCAACAGGATCAATGTACGTGCTTCAATGTTTGATGATTGGCTCGATGCGGTGAAGCAAAACACCAAACTCCAATGCTGACATATAAAAGTATTTGTGCTGCTTTTCTTGATCCATTTCTCACACAGGCAAAACAAGAACCGCAGCTGGTTCCTCAGTTACCAGACATTTATGGACAGTTGTTAGCTGACGAGGGGAGGATTCATAGCAGTGAACATGGGCCGATCACAACTTTGAGATGTGTTACTGCATCAAATTCAGAATGAGCTGATTTTTTCTTAAAATGGAAGATTTACTCTATTTAAATATGTGACGTGTTTTCTATCTTCTATTGTGAATACAATATGAGTTTGACATTTACAGCATCCCAATTTTTTTGGAATTGGGTTTGTACACTATACTAATGTATTTTAGTGCAGTATACTTTAGTGTAACACATTTTATTAGAGTATTGTTTGTAGTGTAGTGTTAAATACTTCAGTGTATTGCATTTTAGTGTAGTATAGTTTAGCAAAATATAGTTAGTGCAGTGGGTATTTTAGTATAGAATGTCAGTGTAATGTATTTTAATGTAGTATACTTCAGTGTAGTATACTACAGGAAAATACATTAATCTCGACTAGACTGAACTACATATGAAGGACCTACGTTAGTTCTATGCACATGTGGGTTTATATATTGCAGTAGGTTTCAGGTGAGTAAGGCAGAACAGGCTGAGACAAGCTGTTTAACGGTCAAAAGAAGAAAACAAGATCAGTTTACTCAGATCAGATCAGACCTGAATGTGCCAACATCCCAGAATTTAAACACTGTTCACTTTTGGTATATGAGAAAGGAGTCTGCAGTTTGAAAGAGAGCAGTTCTGACAAAGTAATGAAATATTCAGGTTTTAAATGGTAAAATATAACACACAGAGCTTGTGAGTTCTGCACACGATTTACAGTATGAAAAGCAGAACATAAAAGTGAGGGTAAGGATAAGTGTGGCGGTGAGTTGGGGTGAAGTGAAGGTGAAGTTGGACACTGGGCTGGACATTCTGCAGATCATTAACTGGTGGAGTTAGGAAAACCTCAGAATCCAGAGAGATCCTACTCACACACACACACAGGAATGTAATTGTGCTGCATGAAGCTGAGGTTGAAGTAAGCAGAGTGATCGACACTCGTGCTTCAGGAAGAGGAAGGGAGGAGTCAGGGAGAAAACCAAAAAGAAAAAAAAAAGGAAACTCAACAACAAATCAAAAAAGCAATAGAACGGATAGTAATAATCACAGTGAAGAGCTCAAACACTCTGTATTAACACCTTATCAGAATTCACTGAAACATACAGTGTGTGCGTTTGTGTTCAAGCTGGTGGATTTTCATTTTTCCTGCTGCGGGGCATTTCAGATTTCAGACCCCCCTGAAAACACGCACACACAGAGTTAATACAGCAGTGTGTGATAAACTGAAAAGCAGGACAAAATGTTTCTGAGCACTGTGAAAGGCAGTGGCCAATCTGTATCTACATACGGTCCTATACATCTCCTTCCTCCCCCACCAGCCCACCCTGATCCCCCATGTAACAATGTAAACAGGACGGCTAAAAATAACCCCCTGCTAACACACTGGGCTAACTGAACGGACTCTCCTTACTGTGGACTGTAGACAGCAGAACTTTAATCATCTCAATCCGTGAATCCCTCTGTTCTGTATCAGTCACACTTTCCGAGCTCACAGTAAAACAACAGAACCTTGATATCAGCGGAGGTATTTGACTCCAAAACACAGACAGCCATGTGAAACCCGAACAGAGCTCTAGCGCAGAGAAACACAAGAGATAAACAGACAAAAAGATATAAGAATATTCTTATTCACAAACACTGACCTCGGCTGATCCTCTGCTTTTCCCCAGAGAGAATTCCAGGTGTGTCGATGATACTGATGCTCTCCAGAACTGGATTCGGCATCTGAGCACAGACAAACCTGAGGAATGACAGGAGAACACAGAGAGAACATTCAGGCCTGCTAACAGCATTAACAGCAGCTTTGTGGCCAAAAGATGAGAATGACACAAATATTGCTTTTCTGAAGTTTGCTGCTTCAATGTTTTTAGATATTTAAGTCAGAGTACAGTATACGCCACTCAACTTCTAGTCCAGGCACTGGTGCGGTCCCGTCTTGACTGGGACCGCTGGCCGCTCTACCTGCAGCCACAATGAAAGCACTACAAAGGATCCAAAATGCAGCAGCTCAGCTGATCTTCAACCTGCTTTAGCTTCCCATCTTGACACAAATCAAACTCAAATCCTTGATGCTCGCCTACAGGATCATCACTGGATCAGCTCCCAGCTACATGGACACACTGACACACTCTCAGTAGCACTAACTTCAGGGTTGCCCTGTGCAGCTCTAATGCTTGATTGTTCCTGTGTCCCAGAATTCACTTTTGATAAAAGCATCAGCCAAATGTATAAATGCAAATGGTAAATGTCAGATGTTTCTATGGTAACTGAAGCATAATTACAAGCATTTCGTAAGTTCCTCACCAAATTGTTCTTGGATGCTAGGGAAAGGTTGCTCTTGGACGATGTTTTGGCACCATTCTCTATTCATGGCTGTGTTCTCTGACAAAACTGTGAGTGAGCCTAATCCCTTGGCTAAGAAGCAACCCCACATATTAACGGTCTCCGCTGAATCATCTTTAGGAGACAGTCCTGGTGATTGCTGGACTTTCTTGGGCACCTGAAGCCTTCTTTACAACAACTGAACCTCTTCTTGAATATCTTGAGGATAAAGGGTTGATTTTGGTAAATCTTATTAGCAGCAGTATTCTGCCTGTGACGCCCTGTTTGTGCAAAGCAATGATGACTGCATGTGTTTCCTAAAGGTAACAGAGAAAGAACAATAATTTCAAGCACCTCCTCCTTTAAAAGTATCCAGTCTGCTTTTCTAAGCCAATTAGCATGACAGTGTGATTTCCAGCCTTGCCCTCATCAATACTTTCACCTATTAAGGAGGGGATCGCTGAAATGATGTCAGCATGTCTTTTTGATGCAGGGCTGAAATGCAGTGGAGATTGTTTTTTTGGGATTTTTTCATGTGATCATAACATTCTGGAGTTTATGCAATCACCATCATAAAAACTGAGGCAGCATCTTTCTAAAAACTAATATTTGTCACTCATAACTTTTGCCTGTACACACACACTCACGCACACACACTACTTTCCATGTCTTCAACAGTCCAGCATGTTCCAGTCATACACATCTGTACAAACCTGCCCACAACCATGAAGAATCATATAGAACATGTATAATTTAAAGCTAAAAAACAATGCTGATGATCATCATTGTCCTAAAATGACAATGCAAAAGCATTCACTTTATACATGTGAAAACTTCATGATATACATCTATTTCTCACACCACATACATAATCCCATATAATCTTGAAATCCTTTTAATAATTTGTATATAAACCAATAAAGTTCTAGTACCATACATGAACCAAACTTGCACAATCCCGTATAATCTCATACATGATCCAAACGCGCACAAACCTGTATTTAATCTCATACATAAAAACCTCCACAATGCCCTGTAAACTAATGTATAAGCTTGTATATAAACTCAGCTCTGGTTGCTAAGAGTTTGCTTTCAAGACCCCCCACCCCCAAGATAAAACATCATGTCTTCGTCTTTCTTTTCTTATTATTTTTGTTCTTTATTTTATTTTCCTAAAATTAAGTCCTGAAAGTTTTACCCACAGTTTCTTTCCTTCCTGAACATTCTCCACATTTCCTCTGAGTGAACATTCCACTCATTCCAGATCCTCTGCCAGAAGCCTGTGACACACACACAAACAATTCAGACCCTAATTCAGCAGTGACACTTTGTAGTGAAGTGTTCAGCAGCACCTCATAAAACTCTGAGGTTCAGGAGAAATTTTGGGGTCTTTACACAGTTTCCACAGAAACTGGGTGTCAGGGCTGACTGGTTGTAACCGGCTAGGAGCTGTTAGTGAAGTTCGGATCTGAGAGCCTGAAGACCACACCAACCAAAATGAGTGGTTATGTGAGAAACTAAGCACAGAGAGAAAACAAGCTGTAAAGGTTTGCATTGACAGAGGTTGAGTTAGGGATCAGGTTACAGAAAACACACACAATGGTTCCCTCACCTTGCATAACTGAGCAGATCACAGGGAGCAAAATGAGTTAACGATTAAATCTCACAATCTGCTCTGGCCCCTCTGTTTAGCCTCAGCAGAATCCACACACACGCGCACGCACGCACTTTTTGATGAAGACCATAATCTGAAAATGTGCTCAGGTAACATCCTGCTCCTGGTGACCAACAGCTCTGCCTAGTTTCACTGCTTCCTGTTCCCTAGACCACCCCGTCAGGAACAGTGACCCCTCTAGTCCACGTCCCACCACACCTGAACCCCACATGTTTTCACTAACTTTAACCATGACATATCAGCCATCCAGCCATTGATGTTCGATCTGAAAAATGAGGCTACAATCTGAGCTACAGTTTCACATAGCTGTTTAAAGGGTTTGTGGCTTGACATCATTTTAACCTTAATGAAAAATTTGAAGGAAAAAAAGCCTTGTTTGCCTCAGTGCGAGAGAAAAGCCATTTATACACGCTAACACAATAGGTAGCTAACTGGCTAACCTGCTAACGTTATCTGACGGGGTTGCTAGAAAAGTGTGCACCACCTGCCGCTACATGATGTACTTTGCTGCATCACAGGACATGCAACTTTCATAAGGGTGGATAGTGCGAACAACGTAAAGTCTCCCGTTTAAATCACAGTGGACCGTTTCACTTCATAAAGCTAGCTGACTCACTAGCTAGTCGGTTAGTTGCTTAGCTTGCCAGTAGGTAAGTGCATGAAAGTGACTATTTGTCATTGTGAACACACTCAAGCACCACAACGAAATGAATATGTAAGTATTGTGACAACACCAGAGCACGGTTCTTTAACTTCATCAGACCAGTCAATAAACTGAGAAAAGACTGTAAAAATTTTACATTACAATGTCTGGTTTTTACACTAGAATTAGTTGTTATAAATTCTATATTTTCAGCCAATGCAATTCACAGAGGTGTTCCCAGATTATTCTGTCACAGTGCATTTCTAAATCACAAATGTCCACCTAAAAATGAAAAACTACAAGGCTAGATTGAATCAAATACATTTTTAATCCTGTTTAAACTTCTTGGCCAAGTATGTAGTGTAAGGGGATGATAACAAAAATTATTTGAAATACTCTCAAGTTTACTCTGATTAGCTTTAGTCCAAAGCAATGGTCACGTGCTAGTAAAAGCACAAGAACAAATCAGATTACATGCAACATCTTTTTACTCAGTTATCTTCCATCTGTGGTAGTTTATGTTTATGCCAATATCTAAAAAAGTCTCTAAGACCTGCAAGAAAAAAAAGGTTGTGGATTCCTGGGAGTCTGGCAAGTGATTTAAAAGGATGTCTCAATTATCAGGAATTAATTTTCTGATAAATTCAGCTCAAGCGCAGATCTTTTGGTGCAAAAAGAACCCAAAATTCTCAGAGAGCCTAAACATTCCTCATGAAATCTGCAGATAGTGGTGTGAAAGTGCAAACATCTACACTCAGAAAGAGATTGAATAAATCTCACTGGTGTCAAATTGGAGGCATGTCAGGAAAAACCTTCGGTCTTATGTCTGTTGTATGTGCCATGCATTATACTACAAAAAGGTTTGTTCTGTTTAAACACACACAGACAGACAG
>JBBPDA010072019.1:0-12682 GCA_037974385.1 Arnoldichthys spilopterus | reverse complement strand
TTGATCTATGCAATGCGAATGCTTGATTGTTTCCTTTGTCCTGGAAGTCGCTTTGGATAAAAGCGTCAGCCAAATGATTAAATGTAAATGTAAAATGTAAAATGTCTTGGAAGCCCCTTTGGATAAAAGCATCAGCCAAATGAATAAATGTAAAATGTAAAATATGACAACAAAACATATTTTGTTTAAATATATTTTATGTAAGAAATGCCTTTATGTAAGTATACTACCTCACAGCACACTAAAGTCTGCTGTATCCATGAAATGTAATAAGTACATTTGTTTTAATCATCTTAACACAACATGTTTTAAATGTATTATTCTAGCAATGTGAAATGGCGTTTTACTGTACAGGTGATACATCCACTGTTTTGTAATCCAAATTCTTATGAAAACTATTATATTTTGTTAAATTAAAGAAATATTCTTTAAGTATTAACTGCAAAAGCAAGAAACACTGCAGTTCCTACTTTAATGGCACATTTCTCTCTTGAGGTCTAAATATATCACTGCCATATATTCACTATAACACAATACAGTAGCATTTCTGGTTGTTTCGAAATAATACACAAATATGTCAATTAGTGAAGTGACAAATGTAACCAGTAAGCGTGATATTGCATAAAACAAGTGTCATTAATTAAATGTGTGTTGAATTGAGTACAAATTCCAGGAATTCTTTTGTTAATTCGGGTTAACTTTCCTCACGTCCTCTCCACACTATTCTAGCAATGGTAAGTTAGCATATATACACAAGAGTAAGAGTAAGAGAGTAAGAGATTTTTATTGTCATTGTTTCAGGATACAATGAAATTTATTTGGTAGCTCTCAGGCACCAGCAGCAGAGGAAAGTATACTTAAAAGAAAAATAGAAAATAGATATAAAAGTGCAAAGTACAATATAATAAATTATTCAGTATTGAAGTGAGGTAGATAAGGTGAGGTACAGAGATAAAAAATATGAATAATTATATATACATACACATACATACATACACACAGTCATGATGTTGCCAGCCCTCCTACATAGGCGGTTGGCATAAACTGTGTCAAGCTCCGGGAGCTTGGCACCAACAATTCTCTGTGCAGTTTTGACCATCCGGGCCAAGGCTCTCCGGTTCTCTGCAGTGCAGCTGGAGAACCACACTGTAGCTCCAAAGCAGAGTGCTCCTGTAGAAGTTTACTAGGAGCTGAGTGGGGACTTTGGCTTTTTTGTTTTTTTTACTCAAGAAGAACAGTCTCTGCTGAGCGTTCTTCACCAGGTGGGAGGCGTTAACTGTCCACGTCAGGTCCTTTGTGATGTGGAGCCCCATGAATTTGATGTCATTAACCCTCTTTACTTCCTCTCCATTGATGTGGAGGGGGGGAGGTGTCGTTTTCCTGGCTCTCCTAAAGTCCACAACAATCTCCTTTGTTTTGGATATTTTCAGGACAAGGTTGCTGTCTGAGCACCACTGTGCCAGGTGTTGAACCTCCTCTCTGTAGTGGGTCTCATCTCCAGTTATCAGTCCCACTATAGTGGTGTCATCAGCAAACTTCACTATATTGTTGCTGGAGTGGATGGGTGTGCAGTCATGGGTGAACAGGTGGATGGCTGTGCAGCCATGGGTGAACAAAGATCAATTGATACAAAAATATCTTACAGACCCACTTAACATGTGCATGCTATCTCATTAACAACACTTTGAACTCTTAAAGTCTGCAATAGGCACTCAATTTATGGCATTTATGTTAACTTTTAAAAAGGAACAGAAAGAGCACACAGGCTGAGCTTAAGTTAGCTTCACAAGAAGAGGACCTGTTCTTCCTCTGTATGCTGTAGACTAATCTACATCACCTGTGCTCTCTGTAGTGCCCTGAACATGTAATAGCACTTTACTCTTTTAAGCTACAAGAAGGTGACTCTTCACCCAAGAACCATGTGCTGTGGTCAGATTAGTCCACATTGGTATCAACAGGTATCAAATTTTCCATGCCAGAGATGAAAATGCCTATCCAGGTTGCTTTCAGCGAAAGATACAAAACCCAGAATCATGCCAATGGCATGCGAATGGTACAATGTGAATGTACCATTGAATCATATATCTGGATTTTAGAGAGACATGCTTATTTAAGCAGGACATTGCCAGACCACATTCTACAGAGGCTAAAGTGTGATTGTATAGACACAGAGTGCATGTGCATGACTGGCCTGCTGCCAGTGCAGATCTATCTTCTATTTGGGGAAGTGGCGGTGTAATGGTCAGTGGTGAGTATTTCTGTGTGCATGTTATGTTAACAAATTCATATATTCCAGTGTTTCCATACAGCTTACTAAAGCATAATATAAATTTTTTTAAAAGTATATTTTATGTGCATTTCCATCATTTACTACATCAAAAATATAATGTTTGTATTCACTATATTCTTCAAGAATACAGTACTACTGATGTGATAAAGTATACTTCTCTTGAGCAAGGGGTAGTGAATCAAAAAGCCTTTCTCAAATATTAGTGACACTACATTGAAAAAAAGGCTGAATGTTTAGTGAAATGTTATTTTTAATAGTTGATGTTTAAAGTGATAATCAGTCTGGCTCCATGAGACCAAGAATGGTCATCTCAGTCACAGGTGAATGAAAAGCTATGCATTCTGGTTTTTTACTTGAGTTCTCTCCCATGGTTCAACACTAAAAGCCTTTCCACTCAATAGACCACTCAAATGAGCAATGTTAGGACTATATGACAAAACACACACTACAAGAAAGATGAAAGGACATCAAGGTCAAAGCTCCAATTCATTTTTTAAGGAATGACCAGCAAATATCTACTGAAAAAAATACACATTTCTTAATGGTTACTGGTTCTGCCAGCAGCCTTAATTAGCACAATGATTAGTAATCAGTATTAATGTTAATAATTTTTTTTTCACATTTTTATTGAGAAGACAGAGGTCACATACTTTCAGATATTTATCGTGTACAAGGTGTGCCCTGAGATCATTTTTTAACTATAACAGATGTATGCAGATCTAATGGCAAAACCTGACTACACAGTTGGGCTACAGGTATCTTTACAGCTTTAAAGAACTCTAAAAAACTTTGAGTCCAATTGCCTTAAATTTAATTAGATAATTGTTTAACTCTTAATTTAGCAGTTTCCATAATAAAGGGAGTTATTTCTGCAATTTGCAGTGATTGCTTTTGTTTATTGTGTATTTTCAAGGCATTTTAACTGAATGCTAATGCTGCCAATCAGGGGGTAATTGCAGTGACCTCCACATACTGGGATGTCACGTACGTACCCTCTATACAGCAAACCCTTTGAAAAGCATTTAAGACAGGCATGGCAATAAGTTTTGTCCATGCTATTACAATCAACAATACATTGATTAGGCCTGAAATTAACATCATGTTACACATAATTGGTTAATTGCTTCTTATTATTTTTGGCTTCTGTTAAATTACATATAATAAAAACACAAGCACCTAAGGCTTTATTAGAACTATTTTGAGTAAGTACAGTCTAAAGTTACCATGTCCTTCTGAAACCAAGCTTTCACTGAAATAAAACTTCTTTTTCTAATCTATCCTTTTCAATGGACAGATTTAACACCTATACGCTATTCAGACAAAATAATTGCAGCAATTGACTGCATAATTCCACTCATGTAAACTGATACAGATGCCCTTAACATGCTAGAAAACAATGTCATAATTTTGTCTATGACAGCTACCTGAAAATCCTCACTAGTCCAGCCTTCAATGACTGTTGACCTTTTGATTTTGAATGGTAATTTGTTATGCATTATTCACCTGCCTGGGTCTTCCTAGTATGTCTGTCTTGAAAGCCAGAAAAAAATTCGCAGTATATGTCCTTGAAAGATGTGTCACTTAGGTAGGCTTATAAAAGAAGAGCAGAGAGAGCGTTCAGACATCAGAGACATACAGACTCATACGTAGTTGGACGTCTGAGTAGGGTTGAAGAACCTTGGGGAGAACATTCACACTTTATCATTTGTCTCCACAACAGGTGAGTAATATTAACATTTATGTGTCAGTTCTTCTTTGTCTGAGATTTTTCTGTGTCAATTATTATTGTTTTTATTTTTTATTGGGGGTGGGTGGGTGGTTGGGTGGTGTTCAACCATAATTGATCATTTAAAATAATTTTTCTATTGGCAAACTGTTATGTTTTCAATTATATTTCAATTCAATTGTATTGGTTTATTTGCACATGCATTTGTTGACTAAATAGACCATTTTTAAAAAATCCTTAGTAATATTATTATTTCTTACATATTGATACTGATATAACTAAAGTCATTACACTTTCCTCTAGTTCCTAAGTGATGGTTAAGGGACTGACAATGGTGTGTCCTGTGTGGCTCTTGGCTCTTGCTGTGCTGTGTGCAAGCAGCACAGAGGTGAAAGCTCAATGCTGGGAGAACAGTCGCTGCAGAGACCTCACCTCAGAAGAAAACATCTTGGTGAGTCCCTGCTTCTACTGATGATATATTCCATCAACAGAGTATTTATTATTATTATGTGTCAAGTATATGCAGCCTATTTATGTGAAACTAAATTAAGAGGGAAATGAACATATCCCACATAACAGGGAATCATAGAAACCCTTTCTAACAGCAGGAATGTGAGAAACGTACAGGGCAGTATATATTGTGGAATATTACAATCATATGCAAAAGTTGCAGAACCCTTCAAATGACATTTTGTTGTTGATTTTCAGAGTATAAGTGAATATACATCCCATATGGAGAACACTTCCACACATTAATGCACAATTACTGTTTATTTGCTAAATGTAACATAGAAAAAAGATTATTATAAGTTATGACTTTTACTTAAATGAAATACATGTTTTCTTATATTCTTTGATAGAATTTATGACGACACAAAAAATAAACTTTATAGGAGGAATGTTTTAGGCAGGCTCCCAAAAAAATAGTTGTATTTCACAAAGAACCATCCTTTAAAAGACCAATTCTGTTACTTATCATAAAAAATGTTTAAACTGATGGCAAGCTTAGCAAGTAACTTGCCAAATCACAGAATAACCTTATTCTCATCCATTTGTATTCAGAATGATATATTGCACTTCTTTCCCAGGGCTGTATCAAGTTGTGCAAGTCTGATCTAACGGCAGAGTCTCCTCTCTATCCTGGAGCTGGCCATCTCCAGCCTATCCTGGAGCCTGTGCCCAATGAGGTCCCTGCAGTACTGCCCTCTGTTGCCCTCTCCCCAACACCAGAAGAAGAAGCTTCAGAATCTGGCCCAGTGCATGAAGACAAACGCTCCTACTCCATGGAACACTTCCGCTGGGGAAAGCCTGTGGGCCGCAAGCGCCGGCCCATTAAGGTGTACACCAATGGAGTGGAGGAGGAGTCAGCCGAGGCCTTGCCAGCTGAGATGAGGCGCGAGCTGGCCAACAGTGAGCCTAACTACCCGCTGCATGATAACTCCTTCAGCCAGCAGGAGAAGAAGGATGGTTCCTATAAGATGAACCACTTTCGCTGGAGTGGCCCCCCAGCCAGTAAACGCTATGGAGGCTTCATGAAGTCTTGGGATGAGCGTACTCAGAAGCCATTGCTCACACTCTTCAAAAATGTCATCAATAAAGACGGACACCAGAAGAAGGACCACTAAGAGTATAGAACTATCACACTACATGCATTATGGAGACAAGAGAGAGGAGAGCAAGAAAGAGAGTTTTTATTCACTGCAGATAACTCGATGTAGCCGGCAGTACATTTACCATGTAATCCATAATAAATACGTATTATTGTACATAGAAATGCTGTGGTGATTAAATGTTGGTTACAGGCTAAGGATTTTATTTTATTTATTATGATGTACAATATTGTAAAATACAAAAATTTCAATGATAAACAAATTATGTTTCAAGAAGAAAATGACAAACTGATTGTTCTGTGTGGACAAGAAACATCAAAATATTATACAATATTGATAATGTTGTTAATCACATGCCCCAATAAAATATCAAGCACATAATAAAATGTCAAGCAAACTGATTTCATAAAATTAACTTTTTAATTAGCCACATGTAGCATTTACATCATGTATTTACATCAATATATTATACTCTTCAAGGAAATTCATGTTAAAAGAAATATTTGGGACAGGTAAAAAGGCATGGAATTTACTAAATTACTTTTCACAGTGATTAAAACACACTTTCAAATGCCTCCACGAATGTTAGACAAACGAAATGCTGGGCATGCAGGAATTGAAAAATTAAAAACAAAAATTTGTTTCCTACATGCAAAACCAGTCACTTGTAAACAATTTGTAATATTTTGACTAACAATATTATACCCATCACAACTTTTTTTTAAAGCAATATTTAACAAAAGTAAATGGTTTAGCTCACCATAAAGCATTATTAAAATGAAAAATAGAAATGTCAAATTTTGCTAATTTAATAATAAAAATTTAGTTATAGCATCCTTTACAGAAAGCTTTAAGAAAAGACATTAAATGTAAGCTTTAATGTAAAATTTTTATTTCTTTGTTTAACATACTAGGAAAAATAAAGCAAATGTATTTTACATAAATACATTTTATGTTTCATTTTTTCTTGTAAATCTGGCAAATAAATGTTAATGTTGCATTAAAGTTTATAGAAGTCTGCTTTCTGTAGGGGATGTGTACTTATCTCTCATAGAAGATCAACAAAATCTAATCAGATTTTGGGTCAAAAAGATTACACTGAAAAATAGGAACAGACTTACTGCTGTTAATGGGTGCAAGATATACTTCTGCCAGATCTGACTGATCCCAGTCATCATCAGAACAGGGGATTTTACTGAGCAACCAAATCACTGTATACATATTTTCCCATAGAAAAAGCAGCAGAGAAACATTGTTATTTGAATCAGTGAGTAACGGACATTAAAACAATGCACAATAACACATTCACATTTTAGGGGGGCAGTCACTGAAAACACAATGCATTTTTAGAATACACACACACACACACACACAATGTTGAGGTTCTAAAAAACTCTGATCTAGGCCAAATGTATATGGTACATGGACTTGCTTTGGAAAAAGTCTGAAAAAATGAATTATTAAAACAATATCATCACAAATAGAATGACAATGTATTCTGTTGGCATACAGTGTTAAATAATTGGCCGGTAAAAAGAAAGGTGATGCCAAATTTTTTAGCTTATCATGCACTTTGCAGCAAATTACAATCATTAGTTGCATCATGAGATGCAGCTTGGCAAAAGACACAACTGTACATGATTATGCAAATATTATATTTTATACAGTTCTACATATTGTGTTTTAGTACTCGGTGACAATACAAAAAAAGTACTCAGTATAACAGTTAAAAATTATATCACTGCTTGAACTTGCACTACTGTAAGTAGTATGTATGTAACTTAACCAGCAAACCAAAACCAAATCAGATTTGTTCATAAGTATTATTGCTTATTAATACAAGTATTATTGCAGCATTTAACATACATAAACATATATGTTTATGCCTACTCACTGCAATGAGCCTTTCCATACAGTTTAAATATAACTGGCCCTTATAAAAAAATCCATACCACCTAAAAAAGACAAATTAAAACGCATCTAACACAAATTCCCATATAATAATCAAATGTCCTTTTAGGCAGTCTTTGTTACCTTCATTTACATTTGGTGTTGCTCAAGGTAATAAGAAATTTTAGGCATAAATGACTCAATTGCACTATTGTACCATTCCAATGTATATCTGTTTAAGAGCAAACTGTTCACAGCTAAAGCCACTTTCAAGAATTTTGTTGAAAGCAAGCTGTTGTAAGCACTTTATAAGAGTACTTAAACATATTTCTAGACTTATTTTAATTGATTTCACTAAGTAAAATTACCATTGATCTGGTCAATACATCTATTTCTTATTTTGGGAATGCTGTTATCATCTTTTTTTAAATTTGTTTAAATAGAACTCTTAAAATTACATTATGCTACCAATACTATTAATGCATGCTCTGCATTGCATGAAGCCAGTCAAAGCGTCTCTTCAGATAGCTCAACGGCTTGAAGAACATTAACTGCCATTTCTTTTATGTCTGCTAACAGAATCCCACCCTCACTTGCATTGTGCTAAGAAATAAGTGAAAAGGAGGACTATCCTACCCACACTGTGAGTGTGATACCAATTATGCTCCCTTGGTCTACTGGCCACGAATGACTGTGGCATTGCTGGGGAATCAAACATGCAATGTCCAGGAGATGTTTAGACAGTAATGGCACTCAAAAGCCCCCAGTTATAGAATCATTTACCTTTTTTGAGTGATCTTATTTCACTGTTATGGCACATATCTTTGCTTGATTTATATATATATATATTATCATTCAGAAATATCCATTATCATCAGTCTTATTTTTCATATCAGTCAAGTGCACTGTCAAGGGTACTCCATTAATACTCATTATATATAAAAATATGAATATATGAACATCTGGTAAGAAAAAACATGATTAAGTTAATGAATAATGGCATTAGGGAGATGTAGCTGCAGCTTCAGTACACACAGAGATCAGGAAACTTCATCTCATAGACTGGTACTGACCGACTCTGTCCGTGCCCATTTCCAACAGAACCAGATGGACTAGGAGGAGGCCTATTCATTAGAGAGAGAGAGAGAGAGAAATCCTTTTTTTAGAGATTCAGTGACATGAAATAGAAAACAGAAGCTCTGTGCTTGAAATTGATTTATATTTTATGTACTTCATGTACTTCACTTTATGTAATTCAGTTCAACTTTACTTGCAGAGCTTATTTACAGTAGATACCAACACAGTAAAATCTTTATCAAAATGAATGTCTAGCGAGCTAGTTGAAAGCAATTTGATGAATAATGATCAGATATCACAGTTGTAACATCGGCTCAAAAGTTAATGATTAATTGAATTCTATTTTATTTCTACATTACACATTTTACAACAGACTCTAGCAGAAATACAGGCCCAAACCCCTAAAATGGGGCAGACATGGCAGGTAAGAGTCCATAAGAGAGCAAAAAAAAAATTCTAAGAGTAACTTAAAAAGGCTTGAAAAGAGAAACCAATCCTTCTGAGGTCGACGCATATAGTGAATATATGAATAGTAAGTAAAATTACTTTTAAGTTTATAGTTACAGTGGTTCAGAGGACGTTGCAGAGATCTATAATATAGATCATACTAAAAGTGAAGCACTGAGATTACACAAAATCATAGCAGCTCTTCTAGTTTCATATGGAAGACCTGAAACCATTTCAGGGGGGTGTACAGAATAAGTCAGAAATTAATGAAATTATGCATTATGGCAAACAATGTTACAGCTGTCATAATAATATGATGTTGCATCTTGGAAATTTAGTGTGAACTGACTAAAGAGCTGGAGGTAGTGTATATTGCACAGGACTGTGGGTCATAACAGCATTGTTGTATTACATTTCTCATAAATGATGTCAACAAATCTGAAAATGTTTCAAATATTAATATGTGTAATTTCACTTAACAAAGAAAGCTTGAAATTTGAGTAGGATGTAACATGGATAACTAACATCACCTTTTTCAGCAAATTTCTATTTAACTGTTTAGTTTATATATAAATAAATGTGAATTGTGTCATAACTTTTGTACAGGCCATACTGTTTTTTTTCAAATTTGAAATACAGAAAATAAACAATAATTGGATAATTAAAATATTGTGCATAAGTATGTTCTCTGTAGAGAAAGTATAATTATTTTCACTTCAAAGTTTGTAAATCTTTTCTGATCTAAATCATCATCCATCCACAAAAACTTTTTTTGAAGCTTTCTGGCTTGTCCACATGATCTAAAGAAAACTGGATATGGGCAGAAGGGATCTTTTTGAAGAGCAGTGACTTTATCCTTTCAACCCTGCCATGCACACCATTGTTGTTCAGTGTTCTCCTGATGGTGGATATTAACATTACATTAAAGTGATCTTTGTTGTTCATGCATTCCTAGGTAGGGTTTTGAAATTCCTCCACTTTCACACATTTTACTGAACAAATTCAATGCATTTCTTTTCAGTGTATAGCTAAATGTGTCTTGTGTTTGTATATATGTTATATTACCCACCTGATCGTAATTTCAAAGATTTGGTTAAGTTTGCTCTGTAGCAATGACGCCTACAAAGAGAAAGTGGCTTTTATTAAACATGACTAGCCCGATGGACAGTAAAAAGACTTAGAACACTTATAAACTGCAGAACAGTGATGTACATAAACCTGTGCAAATATTATTGTAATAAAAACAAGTTCCAATAAAAGAAAAAGACTGATTGACATCTTTACTAACCCTGGCTCCACAGTGAGCTGCAATCTCTTCAAATGGAGCTGTCTGAAATCTTTCCACCACCTGCCTTCTACGCTCCCTTTCCTGCTCCTCCAAGCTCACACTGTCTGCTGTGCATAAACACACACACAAACACATGCAATGTGCATGAAATAAACACAGAATGGGCGTAATTGCCTTGCATTCCATGTGAGTAAATTATTTGGTTATTATTTGGTATTTTAATTATTATTCACTTACCAATGGCTTGCTTGAGGGTTTCAAATGTGATCTGCTCTGCAGGGGATTTCTGTAAGGACACAATCTAACATTAGACAAAACATGTGACAGGATATTGCAGAATTGTGAAACAAGCATTAGACACTTCCATTTTTGCCTATTAAATATACCCACTTCAGTTTTTTGTCTTTTGACTTTTGTACTTCTGCCAAATAAAAAAACATAAAAGCATGAACATAAAAATATTTAAAAATAAATTTGAGAAAAGGGGAAAATATTATTTAAATAATTCAGACACCAGAAATCAATAACATTAGCAGTATTCCAACATAAATTCAGTGTTGGCAGTTATATATTCAAGAAGACTGGTAAGAAGCAATTAGCTTTTAGCAGCACTGTGGTCCAGTTTTGGCTCATTCCACTAGGCAAACTGTCTTCAGTTCAAAAAGATTACATAGCTCCCTCTGGTGGACTGTTGTTCTTGCTGCTTCTTTCTTAAGTGACTGCTTGTTTCTATATTACTCTTATTACCTTATTAGTCAATAGTCTGAGGAAAATCTTGCATGCAACAAAGGCTCATTTGTGGGTAAAGAACTCTCTCATAGGTAGCATGGTGGTGCAGTGGTAAGCGCTCTTGCCTAACAGCAAGAAGGTCATGGGTTTGATCCCTGGGTCAGTCACAGGTGCCTTTCTGTGCGGAGTATGCAAGCTTTCCCTGTGTTCCCATGGGTTTCCTACAGGCGCTCTGGCTTCCTTCCACTGTTCAAAGGCTTTAATTAGGTTGATTGCATATTCTAAATTCCCTGTGTGTGTGTGTGTGTGTGTGTGAATGGCCGCGTGTCAGCCTTCTGTCCTTCTGTCCTGGGCATATATAGTCAGCTGGGACTGTCTCCAGCTTCCCTGTGATCCGAAATGGAAGAAGTGGTTTGGACAATGAATAAACACTCTCACCTGTTCTTTCTCTGGACTAAGTCTTGACTCCACCTCTAGCTGCAGAGAGATTGTGTCCCCAATACTCTTCCTCTTTGACAGCCTATCTTCATCTGAATCACCAGGAACAAGGACCACTAAATTGATATTCTTTTTATGTTAAGTTGGATGTATTTGGATATATATTATAAGAACATTTATTTTGCCAGTCTCACATCCAAGGTAACATTTCAAACAAGATTCAAAAAGAGACTGAGAATAGCTAAAGGACAAACCTGTGAGTTGTGGGATATAGAGAGTGGCCAGTCTTTCAGAGTTATATCCGCTTCCACCCAGTGTCTCTGCTATCTTAGCCTGACAGAACAAAACATCTCCTTCTACCTCCTCCAGCTTCTCTGGAAGCCTAAAATAACAGAACTAAAGTCATCATTTCTAAACACAAATAAAGATACTATTGTGGCTGGAACATGTTTCAAATGACAAGTAATTAACTCTAAGAAGTCACAGTTATCACCAGCAAAAACAAAAGCATGATTTAATTAAATATGAATCATTTCTCTCTTGCAGCCCATTGAAACAAACAGAGAAATCCTATTTCTTTTTCTTTCAGTATATACACTGAACAAAAATATAAAAGCAAAACTTCTGTTTTTGCTCCAATTTTTCATGAGCTGAACTCAAAGAACTGAAAAATTTTCTACATACAGAAGGGACCCATTACTCTCAAATATTGTTTACAAATCTGTCTAAATCTGTGTTAGTGAGCACTTATCCTTTACTGAGATAATCCTTCCCACCTCACAGGTGTGGCACATCAAGGTGCTGATTAGACAGCAGAAATATTGCACAGGTGTGCCTTTGACTGCCCACAATAAAAGGCCACTCTGAAATGTGCGGTTTGATCACACAGCACAATGCCACAAAGTGTCGCAACTTTTGAGGGAGTGTGCAATTGGCATGCTGACTGCAGGAATGTCTACCAGAGCTGTTGCCCATGAAATGAATGTTCATTTCTCTACCATAAGCCGTCTCCAAAGGTGTTTCAGAGAATCTGGCAGTACATCCAACCGGGCTCACAACCGCAGATCTTGTGTAACCACTCTAGCCCAGGACCTCCATATCCAGCATTGTCACCTGCAGCAACAATCGGTTTGCATAACCAAAGAATTTCTGCACAAACTGTCAGAAACCGTCTCAGGGAAGCTCAT
>JBBPDA010071998.1:0-12684 GCA_037974385.1 Arnoldichthys spilopterus | reverse complement strand
CACACACACACACACACACACACACACACACACACACACACACACACACACACACACACACACACACACAGCAAAGCCACTGTCCGGGAACCAGGCCCCAAACTCCGCCACTTTCTCCCTTTCAAATGTGCCTTTACCTTCTGTGCTGTGTACCCAGGCCACACGCTCTGAAAATGGAGCAACCTCAGATTCACCCGCCGATCAGCGACTAACTCAGTACCCTGCTCTTTCTTTCAGAGTGAGATGTTTTGACTGCATTCCCATTTTATGAACCCAAGAGCAGATAATCCTGTTTTAAGAGAGCCGCTTCTTATGAAATAGCTTTGATCTTCTGAAGTTTCTTTTTGACCTACAAGTACAGTCTGCGAGCCTGAGGTACAGGAAGATCTGAGTGACCATGTTTTCTCCTCACCTTAGAAAAGTCGACCACCCAAGACATGTTTGAGATTTGCATCTCTAATGAATACACAGGAATGAGATCCAAGTATCCGTCAGCAAAGCTAATCTCATAGTTCAAGTGCTAAGCTGAAGAAAGTTTGGACTCCACACATGTCTCGGCTGATTGATGCCTGAGGCATGCGGAAAGTTGTTAAAATTCAATTTCCACCCAACTATTCCTTTGAGAAACTGGATCTTTATGAATCATGGGTGTACAGTTGTGTCAACATATATGAATGGTCCAGTAAAGATTTTAGGGCCTTTTTTTTTTGAGGTTACCATGAGTTAATGCACCAATGACCCGAGCAAGATTGTCCCCCTGTCACCTCCTACCCCACAAGCACTAGTCACGTCATTGGCTGTAGTCCACAACTAATGACGCAAACTTCAGACACCCCACCTTAGCTGACTGATTACATTTGCACTTTTGTCTAACTATCACTTGAAAAAGTGACGAGGTGGGCAGAGTCACAGGCTGTGTAATGCTGATGTGTCCTTAAATGAATTCCTACAGCTTATGTTTCACGCACTCACATGCGTTCCACAGGGTGTGACAGTTCTACATTAACAGTGATTGACGGCAACGCGCCATGGGTGGTGCTATACTACTTTGCTAGACCCTCACTTGGGAATTCAACTGAAAATGAGGACAATCTGCTCACACATACCACTTCCAGACCACACACAGCCAGTGTGTAAACGTCTTGTTTTGGAGCATGCGATGGTGCGGGCACTGATGATTCTGGGAGCGCTTCAGGACATCCTCATGAGGAATGTGCATGATGTTTGACCTCCTGAGTGGGTGTCAGTAGATGGGGGTCAGGGTTCAGCAAGACACAGCTGATTCCACACATTCGGTCCTCTCACACCAGAGTGTGTGAGACACTCGCTGGGTACTGCTGACCTCAGGTTTGGAGAGCTTCTCTAATAGAGATTGAAGGCACGGGTTAGTGGAGATGTAGAAATGCATTGATATCAGCTGCATCTGAAGGTGGTGATTCAACTGAATCAGCTTCTGAAATGTTAGAATAATTTATAATCAACTGTGTTATATAAAATAAAACATGTACGCATTTACATACAAAATCAAACATTCTGTTCAGAGGCGAGAAAAAGCTAGGCCTTGACTAATGCTAGTCTTCCAGACAGCAAAACACTTTTAAATAGTGCAAAAAATGCACAAAATGCCTTGTTCTTCTTTAATTTGTCCTTAAACTCAGACAGGGATGTGTAGAACTATACAGTGAAACCAAAAATGGTGGAGCATTTCCTCCGTCCTTCGTTTTTTGAATATAGTTTGCACACACTTTGCTAACAAACCCATCAGATAGCATTAGCATTTAGCCGGTCAGCTAGCTCAAAGGATCAGTGTTTAAATGATTATTAGCAAGCCTCTGTTCTCTGTGAGCAAATTTTTGTCCAAAAGATGTTGAAAAGCTGCCTCCGGGGAGCCAATAAATGTTTTTATGACGTCTACTGAAAGCTTAGTGGTGGCGTCCACAACAATATCGTCAAAGTTTAAGGTATAATTTGTCCTAATATTTGGTCAGTGGGAAAACATTATGCTACAACAGGCAACTGTCGGACAACATAGATCCTGCACTTGTCTTACATGTCCACAGACATCCAGAAATTCTCCTAGCCAGATGTTCAGATATTGACCTAAATATTGATGCCCCAGAGGGGTCATAGTCAGACATCCAAACACTGAGCCTGATTTGTACATTGTGCCAAGATACAGATATGGACCAGCCAATGCAAAATAGACATAAATCTGCACATCTGGTCAGATGTTTCATCCTTGCTGGCTTGGTGTAACAGCAACAGTTGGTGTTGATGTAGACAATAAAGTCGCCCATACCTCATTAATTATACGTTTTGCTGCTACATATACCTTCAGCCTCCACTATCTTGGTCACACTTTTATTGTTACTCCCCTAGGGAGTGTCACGTACTAAACACATCTCACGCTGAACTGGTTGGTTCTTGTGTGATTCTTTGCATTGATTCTGCATGATGAGTCGAATTTCGCAGAGGAATGCCACGTTTACTGCAATGGCAGCACACTGTAATGCTAGCACTAGAGTCAAAAAACATGTTACTTGTAATTATTGCTAGCTGTAGAGGTGATAAATATGATATGACCGGATTTAAATGTCAGTTTGTTGCATTTATATAAAATATGCTATATTAACACAATGTTTGCAAAAAGAAGTAAACAGAAAGACAAGTATGTTGATTTAATTTATTTATTATTTATATATTTTTTTATTTTATTTATATATGTATTTATATATTTTTGACAAAAGTCATGTAATGCATGATGATGATAATAATAATAATAATAATAATAAAAAGTAATACAATAAAAAGGTCAGAACTGACATATGGATGGGCGATTAGCTGAAGTACACTGAAATGCATCCATGTAATGGCACCACCATGCAGATGCACACACTCACACACATCCATGCACTGCTGTTGTGTCCCCAGTGTGATGCAAATCCTGGTGAGTCACTGGAACATCAATTCCATTACAGCTCAGAAGAAAAAAACAAACCAGACTCTCTCTCTCTCTCTCTCTCTCTCTCTCTCTCTCTCTCTCTCTCTCTCTCTTTTACACCCACATACACACACACACGCACACACACTTACAGGAGCCTGCCTGTACTGTTTCTGTTTGAGAAAAAAAACCAAACAAATAACAACGGAGCCAGATTTTAAACACGATCCCACGATTTTTATTTATTCTTTAAGGGCCCACGACTTTTCCTTTCTGAGTTACACCTTATGACATTTGTTCGGTTTCACAGTTGTAAATGGCATTTTAATGCCACCACTTTCCACCCTTTTCTTTATCCCTTAGCTTTGACCTCTGTTCTGATTGGCTGCCCTGTAATTTTG
Source organism: Arnoldichthys spilopterus (assembly GCA_037974385.1). NCBI lineage: Eukaryota > Metazoa > Chordata > Actinopteri > Characiformes > Lepidarchidae > Arnoldichthys > Arnoldichthys spilopterus. Next base: position 9,342 of record JBBPDA010071998.1, on the reverse strand, counting down.
AAAGAACTGAACTGTGACTCCACATTCCCCATAGATAAACAAACCACCAAGTACATGCACAGCTTTACATTAGTTACATGCCTGAGAATTTAGAGGTCTGAGGGGTAAAAGCACAACCATATAGACCAAAGCACAGAGGAAAAGCCTGTTTGAGTTCCAATGCTTTTATCTGGGGAGATTTTTCAAAAATCCTAGAAATCCCCACTCATTTTCCAGACATTACCCAGTGGAGGTGTATGTGTTTAAATGCAAATGTCCAAAACCATATGAATCCAAACATCTGCAGGTGAGATAGAAGTGTTGTTTATACAAGCAGGACTTGAACCTGCGACCTTCAGGTCCCTGGGGCAATGTCCTAACCACTAGGCCACCACTGCCCACATTAACTGAAGTTAATGGCCAAAGTATGAACCAGTTATGTCATGCTTTGCCTCTTGCATGCCCTACCCAGGTGCCAACTTTGCCTAAACCGGTTTCTTTTAAGGACAAAATGAACGCAGAGTATGGACAGAAGGCTCTGTGTATATCTGTATGCATATTTATTATTGAGCATACATCAATCAGCCATAACATTAAAACCACCTGCCTAATATTCAGTAGGTCCCTCATGCTGCTGAAAAAGACAGTGGTGCACTGTGTGTTCTGACCCCTTTCTATCAGAGTCAGGCCTATTTTTCCTGCTTCAAACATGTCAACTTGAAGAACTGACTGTTCACCTGCTGCCTTATATATGCCACCCCCCTAACAGGTGCCATTGTAATAAAAAAAAACTGGATAGTCAGTGTTGTAGCTGTAGTGTAAATGAGCTTTAACAGTCACAGGTAATGGCTGACGTAAGAAAACCTGGGAACTTATTTGCACAGGGTGCTGCTGGCGGTGAGAGTGTGGAGGTCAACTTGTCGCGGTGTGTGACGGTTTATAACCTTGCCCACTTTGACCCCTGTTGTTGGAAATGTTTGTCTGGAGCATGAACAATGGCTGGGCTTAGGCCAGAGCATCTAAATGCCAAACGCTCTTAACACCCCCGTTACTTTCCTTTTCTCCCTCACTCTCTCTCTCTTTCTGTGTCTCGTTCTCTTACCCACACACATACACACACACTGCCCCTCCTCTCTATCGTTGTGCAGTGTGAGAAGGCATGCACACACATCCTGCTTTTGTGGGGCAGGAATGTATGGAATGCAGACCACCATCCTCCGCCCTCTGGCCCCACGGGAGCTCCAACGCGAGGTGCACCTGAAGACACAGAGGAGTGCTGCTGATGCTCTCATTCTGTACGGAGCAACAGGGCTCACAAACGGCACCGAGGAGAACCAATGTGTCTTAGTGTGTTTGTTTTTGTGCACAAGCTCCAACATCACCAGTTTGAATGTAAACCAGTTCACTTCCTTTCACACAGATTGTATGTAGACCTTGTATTAGGGGTGTCCAGCTCTGGTCCTAAAGGGTCCGTCTCCAGAACAGTTTGGTAGTTCCTCTTCTCAAACACACCAAAAAAAAAAAAACCTGGCAATGAACAGGACACCTGGACACCAGCCCTCCACTACACAAATCTGTTGCTTTATTCAGTACATTGCAACACTGCAAAATTTTGCCAGCTTCTGAATAGGGGTCACAATATATCGTTAGTCTCAAGCTAACTGAGCCAGATATCTCACCTCACCCGGAAGTTCCGGGAGTCTCCTGCATATTGATAGTACCTCCCTGATGCCTGCAAATTATATACAATATCCCAAGATGCAATATTTAATCTTTAAGCTTAATGTGCTTGATACAAACACACACACACAAAAGAAAGAAAAACATGATTGTAAAAACAAGTGAAAGTAGAATTAAAGAATTTAATAAGAGATTTAAAAACAGAGCAACACATATTTATGAAATAAATTAAATGAACTTAAAAATACAAGAAAGAATACATAAAATGTTTAATAGAATTTTTGAGTAAATAAATCAGTTTTAAAAGAATGCAAACATAAAAATACAAAGAAATGTGAATTTAAAAGAAAGCGTGGCTAAATATTTTTTGTACTGCCTTTTTCTACTGAAATTCAAGCACATTTAAATGAAGAAATAAATGTGAAATATTCCTCACTTTCAGCTTCCTCTAAATATTACTGAAGTAACTTTACTTGGCCTCTCAGCTTTCTGCAGAGCTGGATGGCAGAGACAGAGTTAAACTAAGCCTGTGTTAATGTTATAGCTGATTGGTTTAGTTTTAAGGTTTTAGTTGGAAACATTAGGAGCATTAGTTTACATCTTCAGTCTTTGCTTTGTGTATTTCCCTCGTGATGAAATCAGGTACATGTCAGAGAAGCCAATTCCTGACCACATGTCAGTGGACCACCATCACCGTTGAGTCCAGCTGCCTTTAATTTAAGAAGATAATTGTTTGTTTTGTAGGTTGTTTTGTAGGTTCTCACATTACATTTTGCCACTCAGTCTGACTGAGGGGGCGTATTTCAATAGGAAAGTGAAATCAATGCACACGCTCTGTTAGGACGTGACAGTGGACTCGGACAATCAAGTTTCTGTATACAATGAATGGGACCAATATTATGAGAAAAAGTCACTCTGGGCTATCGGGAGCTCTGTCGCCTCACAGCTAGAAGAGGCCACAGGTGCCTTTCTGTGCGGAGTTTGCAAGCTCTCCCTGTGTTTGCGTGGGTTTCCTCCCACTGTCTAAAGGCTTGCTATAGGTTTATTGGATGGTGTGAATGTGTGTATGAATGGTTGTCTGTCTATGTGTTGCCCTGTGATGGGTTGGCCTACTGTCCTGGGTGTATTCGGCTGGGATTGGCTCCAGCTTCCTGGTTTAGAAGAAGCGGTTTAGGAAATGGATGAATGGATGGATGGATTGATGGATGGATGGGCTATCGGGAAGTTAGAAGTGGCATTCTTGTTGAGGGATGGTATGTTTTCAAGGTTTTGATGTTTCTGACCCAAACTGAAGACCTGGCTCTAAAAATTCACTAGTATTTGCATTGTGCTAACTGTAAATCAGTGTATTATTGTTATGTTGATTTAAATACAGTATTATTTAGCAGAATGGTTGACTTTCAACTGTTCTAGACACTCTTTCAGTTTAGTTTCTGGCATTTCTGGTATTTCACCAACTTTTTAAAAGTATGAAACTACAACTACAATCTGGCAACCCTGCTCTCCATGTATATAAGTGACCTCTGTGCTTGCTTTTAGTTCCGCTCTCCCACATTCTTTCATAACACTGTCTGATTGACCGGATGCGTCCAGTGTTGTGAAGACTGGACACACCAGGCTCTCTTGTTCTTCCTGAGGTTCTCCCACTGAGAAGGTGCTCTGTTCCTGTTCTGGGCGTTGCTAAGACTGACCTGAGGCCCGGACTGACCCCTGCTCCGACGTCCGAGAAAGCACCTTTCAAGTGCCACACAGATGACAATGGGAATGTTTGGATTTTCCTCTGAAAACATGGGAACGGCCGAGGCTTTCCTGGAACACGGCCAGCCTGCGGTGAGGAAAAGCTTGCAGGGAGTTCTGCAGTCGAACAGGAAGGCCTCACAGCAGAAGGTGTGCAAGGATAGCGCAATGTGTGTTTGTGTGTGCGTGTATGTGTCGCTCTGTTCGCTGAAGAGGAAAGAGCTCTGGCTTTTGGATTGTGTACATGTGTGTGTACGTGTGTGTGTAAGTGAGTGTTGTAAATTTCAGGAGAACCTGTCGAGTTGTTTATGGGGGTTTTCTTCTCCATCTGCATCAGTGCTTCCTATTACAAAGGAAAAACACTCAGAGCGGAGTTCCCTCCACAGATTTTCCACTATAACACACATATGCACAGGGTTTTTAACTCTGCCCTGCTCTGACCTGATGAAGAGCGACTTTTTCATTGCACTTAATGCTTATGAAAGATCAGGGGCCGGTTGCATGATGCATTTTTTTTATTAATCCAGTGTAGTTCAGTATCTGTACATACTACTGACCAAACACAGGTGGCTCTGTTTTGGCAATCGAGTGGAAAGTGGAAAGCGCAAGGTGCAAGGTGCAACTAACATTTATGGGTGTGTCCAAAACTATTTTGCTATTTTGATGGCGGAAAACAGATTTTGTACCAACACAAGATGCAATAATGTGGTCCTAACTCTCTTAATTATTATTAAGTGTGTTTTGGGTTTAACATGCAATTAACTTATCAAAATGGCCAGTCACTCACCCTTAAAAGGAGCGCATGAGCTTTGGTGAATTGCTATTATAATGGCTAGTCTATCTGGTAAACCAGATCAGTTTTTTGCGAAGAAATGGCTGCAAAGTCATGAACAAAGTCAAAATGTGCATCATTCATGGGAGCAGCACTGTTCCACTTAAGCTTTTCAAATGCCATAAGTGCACTTCGAGCATGTATCTGAGTCCTGTGATTTCAATTATTTATTTCTTTACATATTTAGTTCAAAAACTAATTAGGTAAAAAATTATGTAGTGTTATTTTAATGATCTGATTATGATTTTTAACGACTTTTTTCTCTTTATATTTATGTTTTTAATGATGTCATACCGCACCCTCTATAGGATTACAGCTTCTACACTTTTGGCCTGTAGTCAGATGTTTCCCTCTGTGTGTGTGTGTGTGTGTGTGTGTGTGTGTGTGTGTGTGCCTTTTACCCCTGTGCTTCCTTGCCCTCTGTGTGCTTATGTCAGAGGAGGCATGTCTCTCTCTCTCTCTCTCTCTCTCTCTCTCTCCCCCTCTCTCTTGGTTTCCCTCTCTCTCTTTCTCTCTCTCTCTCTCTCTCTCTCTCTCTCTATAAGGTGACCTGCTCCAGCTCTGATCCTCCACAAAGCTAAACGGAGCTCTATGAGCTACACACGCACACACACAAGCACACACACTCCCACATTGGGTCTCTTTGGATTTTAGTCTGGATTTCTAACCTGTGACTCAAGAGGTGGAAGAGGCCGATACGAAGACAGGCGGTCAGCCAGTGACGGCTGACTGAGTGCTGATTCTGCATGTTGGTGGGCTTGGCTTTTGGGATTAAACCCCTGGATTCTCTGTTTGCTTGTTTTTCAATCTGGTAAAAGTGGTGCTTTACAGGACTCCTGGGAAATGTATGCTTTACGGAGTGTAAGGATGCACGTCACTGTGGGCACTTTACTGCTCCTTCTCTGTGCCACTGGAAAAGTGAGTACACAGGACCTGTTGTGACGTTTACAGATATTTCTGACGTTTTCGTTTCTCTGTTTTTGTTTAAATATTACACAGACGATTGTTCATGCTGCAATAATTTATACCCTAGATTATATTATATTTATATCTTTTTATAACAGTTTAAATCATGCATTAATTTATATATTGTAATATACAATATAGTGAATATAATGCAATTAATAATTGTTTAATACTTTTACAGAAATTTATATTTAGTAATATTAATATGAGTCATTCGCAATAATTCAAAAAAAAATTATTCTTGTTCTTTTGCTTTCTGTTATTTTGCATTTATCTATGACTCTGTTCTCCTGAGCCGTAAGAGGGTTCAGTGTATTCTACAGGTCTAGGTTTGCAATAGCTGTGGGTTTGGACCACAGTTACTTTTGAAAAGCAGTAAATGCAATTTAAGTGCAAAACAAAGCAACATGCAGTTCACAGATATCTTCAAACAATAGCCTCATGCAACGGTTTAATGGTAATTTTATGATTCAGTTTGCTTTATCAATTTACGCTGTAGCGTTATTTACATTTACATTTACAGCATTTGACAGATGCTCTTGCCCAGAGCGACTTACATGTTGCTTTCTAGTCTACAAAGAAAACTTCTTATAGTTATGCATCCAGTGATTAGACGCTGTCACTTCAAGCCTCATAATCACTGTGGTTCCTCCCAATATCGTGTAATTCACTAAAGCTGAGAATCTGTGGCTCATGGACAGTGATCTACAGTAGAATCTGGGCCTGCAGAATCGATCATTAAAGCATTAGAAACTGAAACAAAATACAAATTACACACGTCAGCTGTCGGCTCTGCAGGCCGGACTCTTTTGTAGACTGAGGTCTGACAATTCCATGGGTCTTAACTGTGGTCCAGCTTCTGTTCCAGATCGTGAGTTTGTTCCTACATGCTTTTATTACGAACAATAAATTAGCATGTGTAGGCTAGCTAACTGATTTGTTCCCATGTGACTGAGTTTAGCATGTGCTCTGATAAAACCATGAGACTTAAACACCTTGACCAAAAATAACAATTTACTGACAACAAAGTCATTTTCATTCTGAAGAGGATGGTTACAGCACACTCTGTCTACTGCTCTCCTGCTTTGGCGCCGAATGCTGCTCAATCACTGAGAGCGATCCGGTCAGGGTTAATGGACATTTAACATGACATTTTAATGTGTTTTATCAAACATGGTTCTCTAATTATGCACAAAAATGTCTTTAGTGATTTTTAAACAGGTTGCCAGATTGGATATGAATCCCTGCATTTTAATGCACATAAAAAATAATCAATTATCAAGGTTTTTATTAAGATTCATTAAAAAACAATATAAGTAAATATACAACAACAACAACAATAAAATAATAATAATAATAATAATAATAATAATAATAATAATAATAATAATAATAACGTATTTCACAGCCATAAACCCCTGGTAATAATGATCAATAATTTCATATTATGCTATAATCTCGGTGCATGTTTTATTACAAACACAGGATCAATAGTCTTGTTTTTTTGGATGATAGTTTTAGTAAATGTGGTGCTACTGGTGCTTTTTGTCTGTTCCAACCTACCAAACCTCAGAGAAACTAAGTATTATTGTATAGCATGATGTTGTCGTATTGCCCACCCCTGCACCATTCTTGATTATGATTCCTAGCTAATTCCTATACTTCAGACTAGCATTTCTTTCTCTGAAGTATAACTGAATCCCATGTTGGCTCAGCCCCATCATGAAAACAGCCTGTATGATATATGGGCTTGGGTGCGTGCTTTAGGCCTACACTTGCTAAGTCCCACATTTCTTTCAGACATATTTACTGCTACTGTTAAGGTCACAGCTTTATTGCTTTGTGTGCTGTGTGAGCAAAGAGGGTTTGTCTTTCGTGATGAAGCTTTTCAGAAGAAGATCTTCAATCCCAACTGTTCGGCCAAAAGAATGTGATGGAATATGTATAGTATAAATCTCTACATGGTTAAGCCCCCCATACCTATTCTTTTCCCTTACTGCCCTGCTCTGGCAAACACTTAATAAGAGCATCAGAAAGTGTTCTTCATGCAATGGCATGTTGGCATTAGTTTACATTGTTTTAATGACCGAATGTTCTGGACTCTTTGCTGCAGGCCCAGATTCTACTGTAGATCACTGCTCATAAGCCACAGACTTTCAGCTTCAGTGACTCACACATTACTGGGAGGAACCACAGTGATTATGAGGCTTGCACTGACAGGGTGTAATGACTGTATGCATAACTTTACAGTGTAAAATGACAAATCAAATGGAATCACACTGAATATTAGCATTAAAATGTGTACAAAATATGTTTTGCACTTAATGCTTTCCAAAAGTAACTGTGTGGTCTAAACCTATAGCTAGTTCAAACCTAGACCTGTAGGATACACTGGACCCTGTTATGGCTCAGGGCTTGTTTTATTCCCCTTGATTTTTCTGAACAATGTGATTTTAGAGAGAAAGACCTTCCGAAATTACCACATAAAAGTTCGATTTGGTGGCAGATAAATGTATAAAGTGGTTCTAAACTGAGTTCTGTGCAATTTCACAGCTTTCAAGTAATTAGCGTGTAGGGAAGATGCTTTCGTCTGTTCCTAAATTAGACTGGTCACTGCTGTGGGTGTAGCTTTTAGCATTATGGCCCCTAAAACTAGGCAACTTTATCTCAGTCTCTTCGAATTTTCACTTGCCACTTTTTAAGTCCAAGATCAAGACCTTCCTCATCTTCCTCTCCTCAGTCTAGCTGATATTGGCAACAATCCAGTATTGTCCAGTTTTCTGGGCTGTCTTTGATTTTTATTTGCTAATTTTGCTTTCTCACTGGAATCAAGAAAGGCATTAATTTTTTCTAGAAAGTGACTCTTTGTCATTGTGAACACACTCAAGCACCACAACGAAACCTCTGCATTTAACCCATCACACGTGCACACATGGAGCAACAGGCAGCTACCAACAGCACCCAGGGAGCAGTGTTGTGGGACGGTACCTTGCTCAAGGGTACCTCAGTAGTGCCCAGGCCGGGACTCGAACCTGCGACCTTCAGGTCCCAGAGGCAGCGTCCTAACCACTAGGCCACCACTTCCCTATGTGTACCTGAGCATTATTTTTTGGGAAACTGATGACTTTTACACCATTACATTTCAAGAACAAATAGTGCTCTTTTTACTCCACTACATTTCTATAAAGGTTCTCGTTACTCGTTTTGAAATCAGCTTTTCTTATCACATGATTGGCCACGTTGTGTTCATCATTGGAGAAAAACCAGTCAAAGTGAAATGCAGTCGTTTAGCTTGTGACATAAGACCAGATCCTGTGTGAATCTACTGCAACCACATACTAACATTTGGCTAAAAACCTTACTGACTAAAGTCATGTGAAGGCAGTAGGTTTACGTAGGTTCTGGTCCCAAAAAAAGGGGGGTATAAATAATGACTGAACATCTTTCACTCGGAGTGGAGTCATATTTGACCAGGGGTATCTATACTCTGACTCAGGGAATGGAATTGCATACTTTGTCCATGGTGATTAGGCCACTGTTTCCTAATGGCTTCTAATCATCACTTATATAACCTATCAATTCTCTTTCCAGAGAAGTTCTGGCATGTATGTAAATTCCATGTCATTATTAGCTTTGCTCCTTTCCCCTGCTGTGGTTTTCCAGGTGGCAGCTGACTGTTCTGGGGCATGTTCCTGTCCCCCGTCTCCTCCCTCCTGTCCGCTGGGAGTGAGCTGGGTGCTGGATGAGTGTGGCTGTTGTAAAGTTTGTGCGCAGCAGTTTAACCAGGAGTGTGGCCCGGGCAAACCCTGCGACCACATCAAGGGCCTGCGCTGCCACCTAGGGGCTGCAGGAGACCCGCAGCGAGGCCTGTGTCGAGGTGAGGCTGGACAACAAAGTGTGTAAATATGGATTTGACGTTATTATTACTAGCATATAATTATTAATAAAATAATTGTATTATTTCATATTAGAATATGCATATTGCATAGAAATACAATGGGACAATATTATTACATATAGAAACGTATATTATACCGGATATAAGATTATCATACACACAGTATATATGATCCTAAACCTTGACACTGTATAAGAACAACGCTGTCTTTATGTGTGTTCCCTCTTTAGCTGACACTCAGGGTCGTCCG